>WSYH01019313.1:0-10235 GCA_036426205.1 Ascaphus truei | reverse complement strand
TCACCTAGGTGTAGCTGTGTATTAATCATTGTCCCATATGCAGGTCACATGCTCACAGATGTGCCGTACGTGACAACTACCAACTAATGGACCTATAAGAACCAACAACCTCTTTATACCCCTGATGAAGTGATACTATTCATGAAACATTTAGGGAACTTTGGGAATGCCAGACAAATGCAGAATGCCTGTTTCTCTCTCCATCAACCCACTGAGACTGTTCACATCAGCAGTGATGTCACTTAAGTTACAGTACAGTCTGTCTGGAGAAAGCGATGAGCCATTGAGGTCCACCAACGGGCTCCACACTTCCCTTTAAAAATGTGAAATCTTTATTTTATGGATACCTTGTGAGTTTGATAACCACTTGCCTTTTATTATTATTTTTTATTATTACTTAAAAAAAAATTAAATCCAAGATGGGGGTTGCACCAATTTGATTGAAATTTCTGCCAGTTTTATGTGAACCAGATAAGAACTCTTAAAATTTCATCACAATCTATCCTGTGGCCTATTGAAAGAGAACATGCAAACAAAAAAAATTCCACACACACACCCAAAGTGTCCACAAAGTCTAGGTGACGTCTTTGCTTTATTCGCTTGCTCATCCAATCAAAAATCTATTATGCAGTGAATAATTATCACTGCCACTTAGATGGTCAAAGTAAATCTACAGGTCGGTGTTAAACAGTGTTGCTTGTTACCGTGGTTACCAATTTATTTTTATTGAAAATATTTAATTTCTCTGAAACGGTTCAAACAAATTGTCTAAAAATGTTGTACAAGTTGCAAAAATAATACATTTAATACTTTCTATCAAGAATCCGGTCGATGAGATGTAACGGTGAATTTTTTTTTTATTGCTTACATTTTGTTCTTGAAAATGACAAAGATGGGGACTGCACTGATTTGTTTGAAACTTCTGTCTTTTTTAGACCTGATGAAGGGTGATTGTTTCCCCTGAAATGTTGTATACTTCTGCTTGCTGTACCAATGTAGCTATGAGTTTTTCAATATAAAAGTGGTTGCGTTTCCCTGGTGCGACAGTCGTGCTGTGAACTTCTGTGATTTCTGAAGGAGACATAACAGGATTCTTGAGACTACTAGCATGTGATGGGAAAGAGGCAACCTTGTGTACTATATAGCTATGAGTTGAAAAAGTGTATAGACATCCCAGTGAGGAAGTAGAGTCCATTTATTTTTGTGAGCAGGTGGTCTCTTTTGAGTCTCCAATAAATCAGGGGAGCTCGTCTCATAGTTATGAAATAAAGAAACTCTACATAGTGTAATACTGTTGTGAATAAATTTGTGCAAACAAAGCTCAAAAATGACTACTCACAATAAAGCAGTCAAATTCAGGCAGTCATCCAACTTAAGGGGTGGATGTTCCCTGTGTATACAGCAGCCACCAGCCCCCAACCTCCAAGGAGAAAAAAAGAAGAAAAGAGACCATATAGTGCAGATGGTATTTAGTATCAAAAGGGATTAAAAAAATGCAGGCTTACACTTCATATGATCGAGGTAGGCAGTATGATATTATAGGTAGTGGGTGCTCATCTGGTCGCGATCCTTTTGAGTTCCTCACTATCCTCTGCTCCACCGCAATACTCTCGCGTCCACGCCAGGCACTCCCTTTGCGTCACTTCCGTTTTTTAAGCGAACTTCCGCATCTGATGACAGGGGTGGACCTCAGTTGTTCTTCCTCTTTGGTATGGGCTGAAACACTCTACATGTTTCGCCGTTGTTACGGCTTCATCAGGAGTGTCTGTTGGCTGCTAAACTGGGTTTTAAATACTCTAAGGCCCTCCCTTTCTGTAACATTCTATTGGCCAAACAATTATGACTCACAGGCAAACAGAGATAATGGGCGTTGATTAGGTGCATACACCTCCATTCATTTAAAAAAGGGGCATTGTTTACATACATTTTTGCCTAAATCAGCACATATGATAAAAACAACCTCTTTTTATGATTCCAAAAGGAGGTACAATTTATACAAATAATAGCCTAATGTGGCATATAAAAACAGCATAATAAATTATATAAAATTTATAAAAAATTGTTAAAATGATAAAAACTCAAACCTAAATCTAACTTTATTTTTAACTTCATTAACGACAATAGTGGTATTTCTCAAAAAAAGGAGACATAAAAGAAAACATAATTAATATAATATCACACATAATGTATATTTATAACATTATAAGAAATCTTTATATATCAATCATTAAAGAAACACTCCCAATTCAATATCCACATTGAGCCCCCCCGGAGTTAGGGTTTTCAATGTGAAAATCCAATAGGTTTCTCTTTTTGTTAACTGGACATTGCGATCCCCTCCCCTCCAATGGGGTAAAACTTTTTCTAGGACCGTAAATGTCAACCCTGTGGGATTTCCTTGATGTACTTAATGAAATGTTCTGACAGGAGATGTGTATTAACCCCTCACCTGATGTTTCCTAAATGTTCTAAAATTCTAATTCGTACATCTCTTGAGGTTTTCCCTATGTTCTGTAATCCACAGGGACATGTGATCATGTAAATTACATGATCAGTTCTACAGGTGACATGTTGTTTTATATGATATTTTTCTTTAGTCACATGGGAAGTCTCTTTTGAGTCTCAGATTGTTGATCTGAAGAGGCAACTTACAATATTGAGGAATATTGACAACCTTGAAAGGAGTATAGGGCTCACCGAGAAGGCCCTGGATAGAACTAGTGCTGCAGAGGGTGGAGCTGTGAGTGAGGAGCAGGAACAGGTAGGTAGGTAACAGTTAGAAGGAGAAGCAGGTGGAAGAGGAAGAGGATGACCACTTAATAGCTTACACATCCCAATAGATTTGCCAGATTGAGTGAAGATAATGTGGACATCAGTGCAGGAATGGCAATGCTGGGGAGGCTGATTCCTCTAGCAGCCAGGGGAATAGTTCCTATAGCACAGAGGGCCCTCAGGATACTCAGAGACCAAGACATATTGTGGTTCTAGGATACACCATTATTAGGATGGTAGATAGGGCAATCTGTTTCCATGACTGCATGCCTGAACAGTTTGCTCTCTCCTGGGAGCTCATATTCGGCACATTGCGGATAGACAGATTGTTGGGAAGGGCTGTGATTCACCCAGCACTCTTGGTACACGTTGGCATTAATGACAAAGTTAGAGAAAGATGGAGGGTCCTAAAAAATTATTTCAGCGATCTAGTCCGCAAGCCTACGGCAAGAACCTCTAAAGTAGTATTTACTGAAATTCTCTCAGTACCATGCATTGCTCCAGGGAGACAGTTGGAGCTTAGGGAGTTTAATTCATGGCTAAGAAAGTGGTGTAGGAAGGATGGTTTTGGATGTTTAGAGCACTGGGGGTTCATTTTCTGAGATTTGTGATCTTTATGGAAGGGATGGATTGCATCTCAATGAAGATGGATCTTCTGTGCTAGGGGGTAGGATGTTAAAAAGGTTGGAAGCGATTTTAAACTAGGAAGAAGGGGGAGTGACAAGAAACAGATAATGAAGTAGACAGAATAAATGGCAATGGGGAAATATGAGAGAGCGAGAGAACTGAGGGAAATGACCATTTGGAAGGTAGGAAGACACCCATATTAAATACAGATAATACTAGTAAACTTCTAAAGACTAAATCCAATTGGAATAGAAAGGCAGGAGCAGATAACATAAAAGTAGCACATACTGGAAAAAATAAATAAATGTATGCCTTCTAATGCAAGAAGCCTGACAGATAAAATGAGGGAGCTTTACTTAATAGCTACAAAGAAGAACAAATATATTTATACAGTGTTCGACAATCCTATACATTTACACGCCCGGGGCGAGTCGATTTAACCTCTGGGCGAGCAACTACAGTGGCGGCCAATCTGAGTCTAAATCGGCTAGATCCGCGGCTCTCAGATTATCCTGGTTATGTGCGTTTTTTTGTCGTTTTCGCCCGGAGTGAACTGCGTTATTTTCGCGCTCGTGAAATTAGAATTTTATTCTCGCTGTCTGCAATACTGCAATGCCGTGTAAAAACTCAGGGGGGCATTTGCGAGCTGTTGTCTTGGAAGTCTAATACCTTCGCGGTTCAACCTACGTCAGTACACAGTCTGTGTGTGCGCGCGCAGTAATTCTAAATTTGCATATTTAAAGTATACATGCATTTGCAAATTGTTGAAACACATAGGCATGTACTGTACTGTAACAGTGTCACATTTCGGCATATACAGCGCTCTCCCCTCGCACAGGATAAATAACTGCACTGCAGGATATTTCAACTTCTTACCTTCTCTACAATGCAGTACATCTCTCCCACACCATTCTTTTGAACGTGTGTCTGGTTTCAATCACATTCCTGCTTGACAGCAGGAATTTACTGCGCATGCGCCTGTAACTTCGCCCACCACTGCTTGCTTGCCTGAGTGAGTGACCAAAAAAAAATGAATTTTTTTTTTATTGTAATTTTTTTTTCTTTACAAGCCTGCAAAAACCATCTTACTGTATTATGATATTCAATCTGTGCTGTAGCTTTTGACTGTGACCCTGTGCGTTTGACTGCACATGGTTGATTTGTGTGCTTTTTACGTACTGTATTTGGGGGTGTATTATTATGATGAACTGCCTTTTGAAATTAAAGTATGTCTTTAGCTTTGAATTTCATGCAGCTGTACTCTGTAGCCCCCTCCCCCATGAACGCTAGCTCAAGGATTTGAAATTCCACGGAGTCGTTAATTTTCTAAATCTTGCCAATGTGTTCTTAATCCGTCCATAGCCGAGCTACAAAGCCTCACTGTGCTTGCGTGTAATCCTTTTTGAGATGGGAGCTGCTTACTGCGCATGAGTCACCCAGCCCCCCCTCTCCACAGAGTCGTTAATTTACTGAATCTTGCCATTGTGTTCTTAATCCGTCCATAGCTGAGCTACAAAGTCTCACTGCGCCTGCGTGTAATCCTTTTTGAGATGGAAGCTGCTTACTGCGCATGAGTCACCCAACCCCCCCCTCTCCATGGAGTCGTTAATTTACTGAATCTTGCCATTTTGTTCTGAATCCGTCCATAGCCGAGCTACAAAGCCTCAGTGCGCCTGCGTGTAATCCTCTTTCAGATGGGAGCTAGCTGATTACTGCACATGACTCACATTTGAGGCTTTGTTTACGGTAACGCTTTGGAAAATCCCTTCTTGATTTTGAAATGTAAATCTGATTTGCACAGCATTGTGAGAATTGAGAGTTAAAAAAACCATTAACTGATTCATGTTGTTTTGTCATTTATTCTTATTCATTGGTGTACTGTAGGGGTGGGGGGGGGGGGTTGTGGTTGATGTCGATGATTATGATTAGCAGGAATGTGAATAAATATTTATTTTATTTTATCAGGAACCAGAAAATACAAATATAAAAATAATCATGAATAATACATAATGCAGTCTTTATTAAGTTCTTCTGGCAGATTGAAATTGGATAAACATTTAGAAAATATTTGTAAAACATGGGGAAACATGAATAATGCACATTTATAAGAATATTATTTAATAATATATACTGTAATGTATAATATATATATATATATAGTAATATTATTTTTTCCATCTTTATCTTGTTCCTCATTCTGTGTGCAGTATAGTAGTTAATTGAGAGAGGAGAAGTTTTGTGTACATCATTACTGCTGTTTATATACTGTACATTTGACTGTACAAACAGATTAGACTGGACACAATACCCCACCTCCCCCCAGGCCACCCTTTTTTTCCTAAAACGACAAGAAAACAAAAAATTAGTGCAGTTATGTGCGGACTGTATTATGGCATTGTGTGATGTGTAGTACTACTGTACATGGCTGGTGCTGCTTTCTCTGGAAAGAAAATAATTGAGCAGTTAGTAGGCAGTTACTGTACTACTGTCAAACTAGTCTATACTGGAACTACTGTATACTCTGACTACTGTTGAATACTATGTAACCAGATGGCTGGTGCTGCTCTCTCTGTAAAGAAAAAACTGTAACTACAGTACTGTATACTCCGACTATTGGGAAAGAAAAAATCTGTGCCATACTTACCTCTATCATACTGTACTTACAATACTACAGCACAGTACTTCTTTCCTGATGCTTGCCCATTACGCGCGATCACAATGGGCAACACAGTGGCAATATAGTCTATATATTTTTTTGCAGCGTTCCACGGTGAGTACATCGTTCCAAAAACTCATTATGCCTTTCAACAACGCGTCCTTTTTGGAGGGTTTCACCACTTTCCGGATATGGTCCTTCAGCTGATGACAGACCATTTCGATCGGATTGAAGTCTGGCGATCTGTCATTGGAAAAAAAGGACAATTAGTTTAAGATATACAGTACACAGTAAAAACAGTGGGAAAAAAATGAGACACGGTTACTGCACTTACTCTGCTGGCATCTTTACCCAGTTGATACCGCGCTCAAGGATATGCGCTGTTGACGCGGTGTGCTTCGGATCGTTGTCCTGGTAGAAGCGGTGACCATTCGGGAACTCGCGTGTGATGTATTGCACTATCTCAGGGACAATGTTGTCTTGGAAGAAAGCTTTATTCATGATTCCTATAGCAAGAAAAGAAAAATGCTCAAAAAACTGCACAATAGTACATTACAGTGCATACAGTAAGGCTACACTAGTAAAGTACAGTGCATAAGGCTACACGGGGTGTTTTGGTCGCGCTTCAAAGATATGCAGCCTTTTTTTTGGAATGCAAAGCTTGCAAATCTCTCCAGCGACACAGTAGACTCGTCAGTGAAGATGCAATCCTGGAAAGTAATAATTTTAGCGGTACAGTACAGTTTAATAAACAACACTTTAACCTCCTTTACTGTCCAATACTAACCTCACACGTCCATATTTCCATCCAATGCTGCGCCTCATCTTCTTTATGCTGGTCTCGGATACAGTGAGATTGTGATTTTCTTGCAGAGTGTATTTGACCTTTAATGCACTCTTCTCATCATTCTCCTCACTTATTTTGTCCACCAGAAGAGTTGTCTCCCTACAATGTAAAGAAAACAATCCGGTAAGTAAAAATATTAGAGACAGTAGATCAACAGGATACAATATATTGTTCTATTAATATGCAGCAATATAAAACTCTTGTAATATAAATATAAATATAAAAAATATATATATTGTTGTAATATAAATATACAAAATATATATACTGTTGTAATATAAATATAAATATAAAAAATATATAAACTGTTGTAATATGAATATAAATATAAAAAATATATACTGTTGTAATATAAATTGAAAAAATATATACTGTTGTAATATACATATAAAAATATATATACTGTTGTAATATAAATATAAATATACAAAATATATATACTGTTGTAATATACATATAAAAATATATATACTGTTGTAATATAAATATAAATATACAAAATATGTATACTGTTGTAATATAAATATAAATATACAAAATATATACAGTATACTGTTGTAATATAAATATAAATATACAAAATATATATACTGTTGTAATATAAATCAACAGAAATAACAAAAATATTAGATACAGTACTGTAGGTGTACAGTACATTTTTTGCTCTAATTTTTTTTTTTTAAAGTTTTATAAATATACTTACGCATTAGTTACCCTTGATGCCCTTTTGCGTTCTCGTTTTTTTCCGTGTGCATGATAGCTCACGGTGGTTGCTGGCACAACGAGGCCAGAAGTAGCTAACCAGCGTTGGATAGCAGCAATTCGGTGCCCGCTCGTGTACATCTCCTTAAGGCTGAGTCCATGCTCCCTGCTGGCTCGCTGAGGCGCGCTGAGGCTCAGGGAAAGCGGGTGCTTTCCCTGGCCTTTCGGTTGCTTACCGCACGCGCCGTCAGGGGGCGGGCCGGGGGCGGGCCGGGGGGCGGGCGCGTCACTGGCCGGGAGCTGTACAGTGACGTCACATAGCTGGTTCGCATTGGGCGAACCGCTCACATGACCGGCCTGTCTCGTCGGCAAGCGGGGGAATTTTAAATTCCCCTAAGACCTGCGCTTCCGCAAGCGCGCAGAAGCGCAGGTGAGCCCCTATTAAAGCCGCTCTAATTGTGGCTGTAGGGGCTCAGTGCTGAGCGGGAGCGCGCCTCAGCGCGCTTCCGCCAGCAAGCACGTAACATGGCCGAGGCCTAATTCGCATGCTGAGATCCTTGGAAATCTTTTTAACAACCATTGCTGCGAGTAGAAAGAAATACAAACACAGGAATGTATATTCGATGTTTAGTCGATGTGTATTCAATGTGCAGTGAATCCACAAAATGATTGGTGTTTTTATACGATAATGACTCACATTAGAGTACGCCCACTTTCAACACCTGTATCTTGCTGCCATGCATAAAAGGTTACACACTTTGCATAGCCCACCACTCGATGATCTTTATCTGAACTTGCCCTTGTCCAGATATTGCATTACTGTATGCCATCTGCTTCCATGGATCAACCCCGATTCTACGGACGCAGGAACCCACTAGCCTCTGCCGTGCCTGTCAAGCAGAAAAAGCGAAAGGCGGTTGCCGTTTCCACGCCAAGGCAAAAGCGACAGGCTAAGGCTAATAAAGAAAACTTTCTGCTGACCCCAAAGGCTAAGAGTTTTCATAGACATCAGCCTTATTATGTGAAGAAGATATACGGTGATGTACTCTCGACGCAAAATGATTGGCAGCCAACCAATCGAACCCGCAGTCCACTTCCTCACATACGCTTTGACGACTATGCCGCCGCTGTCCCGGAAATCTTCAGCCCGTCTTCTCCACCCCTCGTCCTCGACGCTGCCGCCGCCCTCCCGGAAACCCACAGGCTATCCTCTCCAGTTCTATCCGACGACGCTGCCTCTGAAATCCACGGGTCACTTTCTCCTTTGCTCTTAGACGACTCTGCTTCTCACCCGGAAATCCAAAGGTCACTTTCTCCATCCCTCTTCGACGACGCTGCCACTTCTCCTCTACCGGATAACCACAGGTCACCTCCTCCACCCTTCTTCGACGACGCTGCCGCTTCTCTCCATGGAACCCCCATCTCATCCTCCGTTGCACCCATCCACCCTGATGTCCACACGCCATGCACAAAAAGCAGCTCGTTAGACCGGATGCTGAATGGGATAAGTGTGGATCTCCCCGGGAACTCTATTGTGCTGGTAAAGATAGATCTGCTTCTGGAGACAATGCTAAATGTGGAGAAACGGATGCTAGATATGGATCAACGGATGCAACATATGGATCAACCGATGAATCGATGGATTTAGAAGATAGAGGCTGACATAGCGGGTATACATCATTTGCTCAGTGTTAATGCCCCTGTTTCTCCGATGTCGGAGCAGGGGGGTGACATGGATGTGATGAATGGGAGCATCAACCCCCTTCCATCACCAAGCACACCCCCTCCACCAGAAGATGTAGTGTACATGTATGCCGTTGAGGAGGACGTGACAACCCCGTCAAGACCACGCCAGGACACAACACGGCGACCAAGACCAGAGGAAAGCTTCCTCCCAGACAACCTACCATCGCCCGTCGCCTCAAGCACACCAGCTCACAGAAGACCTACATTCGCTCGGATCGATACGGTACTCAGGGAGTAGTATAGGGTGATGAGTGCTGGTGCACCCCACAAGTATGCCTTGTTACTTTTTAAGCACCATGTTCCCTACTCGTTGTACTGCGACTGGACCTTCAGTGTGAACTACGAAGGAAATCGCGTAAAAAAGGCGTTTCCTGCCAATTTAAGAAAGAACATTCTGGATGAAATGCGGCGCTTTTATCCAATTACAGATCCTGTAATGAAAGGCATTCGAAACTGCATTAATGGCGTTTTGCGCCATGCAAGGAATCGGCCATGGACGAACAATGTGGTGGACTTCCTGGTTTAATCACGGGAACTGTAAGACCATACTGTTGTGCTGAAATGTTTTAACTTGCTGTACACACACAGAGGACCTGCACAATTCCAGTCCCTGAGGGCCGCAAACAGGCACGTTTTTCAGGGTTGTCCTGAAAACCGGGCCGGTTTGCTGCCCTCGAGTACTGTAGTGGTGCAGGTCTGACTGACAGTTTTGCACACCATCCCACTGTACTGTACTGTATATGTTTCTTTAATAAAGGAGATCTTTCGTTTTGTATACTGTATTTTATGAATAAAGATTTTTTTTAATCACAGGTAAGACCATACTGTTGTGCTGAAATGTATTGTACATGTTTTGACCTGCTGTACTTAAATAAAGGAGATGTT
>WSYH01019312.1:0-10235 GCA_036426205.1 Ascaphus truei | reverse complement strand
TTCGAACACCCCAGGAACTAAACAAAAAAACACAAGAACAGGCGCACAACGCACATAGTGAGTATAAGTATAAAATGTGACTTTAATGGTTAAAAGTAAATAGTTCTGCGTACTCAAGTGAGAATAAACAGCAGTTGGTATATAGGTTTACCACACCGAGATGACACTGTGCAACACCCTCGGTGGATCTCAGCATCAATGGGTCTGGAATCGTCTCATCTGTCCCTTACAGCGTCCTTCATTAGGGATGGTGGGTGGATGAGTCCCTTGTGTGGAAAGCCCCACACACCACAGCTCACAGGTGGTAAAGAAGCCACAGAATCAGCGTTCGTGGATCACTGCACCTTTTTGCCGCCACTCCTCTTCTGCGCTCGGCGATGACGTCACGAGTCGCTCCTCCACTTCCGCAATGCTCTCGTGGAACGCACCGCGTGCCGTGTCAGTCCAGTACGTTCAGCAGCGGGGAGGATATAGCGCTAAGGAAGCGGCTTACAGATAGTGTCCAAATCACATAGGATGGGGGAGAAGATGCATAGACACCTCCTTCCAACGCGTTTCGTAACACTGGGTTACTTCTCAGGGAATGTATGCATAATGAGGGGGCAGGTACAATATATATACTACACTTCACCCAATCACAATGCGGTGTCTAATTGCCACATCATCAATTACAGGTGTAGCAAATGCTCTTAATCTGTGATACTCTGTCTCACAGAACATATTAACAATCATGTGTATAAAAAGCATAAATTATATTTAATCTAACAAGATTTTTTCAAAAACATTTCGGCGCATGAATAGTGAGCTTCTGAAAAGAAAGCCATAATAGTACAAAGCAGTATATTACATTAAAAAAGGATTGGATTTCTTTATAAACACTCAGATATTCAGACTAATATATGACCAAATATCATGCTTCATTTAACCCTTAGGGCTCAATGAATTAATTTGATATATCCAAAGGTCTCTTGTTTGAGAAACTTTTAATCCTGTCACCTCCCTTCTTTTCTTTGGGGACCACTTTAATCCCCTTAAATTGCAAACTCGAGGGATCTTTATTGTGATAATCGTAGTGCCGGGAAAGACTATGTTTGTCATAAATATTTATGATCCTTTATGATACATCCTTTTATATAGATATTGGATAAGATCCTACAAAGGATTACATCACCCTCCTAAAGGGGTTGTTGGATGAAGCCTACAGTGATACTGTTTGTAAACGAAAGCTGAATTTGATTTTTTATTTAGAGACTCCCCCCAAATTCCAATTTTTTATCATTTGCCCAAAGTTCATAAGAACCGAACTAACCCACCAGGTCCCCCATTATTTCGGAATAGATTCCCTTACTGCGAATCTCTCACAATACGTAGACTTCTTCTTGCAAACATATGTGAGCCAACTGCCATCCTATTTGAAAGATACCTCCTCTGTTCTCCTGACTTTCAGGATTTTGAACTGGAAGGTACTTACAAATGGATTCATGTGATGTGCAAGCATATAACCTCACATTCCACATGATAAAGGTCTACAGCAATTCAGTATTATTTACAGTCGACCACTACATTGCCCATCTCAATACTGAATCATCTTGAAATCTATTGAGTTCATATCTACCCATAATTTTTTTGTTCTTATCTGATTTTTTCTTACAGGTTTGCGAACTGCAATGGGAACAAGATTCGCACCCACTTCGCAAACCTGTATATGGGTCAGTGGAAGGATCAAAACATCTGGAACAACAACCCCTTCAGCAGACAAGTAACCTCTGGCGTCGCTATAATTGACGACATACTGTGTATTGGAGGGGGATGATTTCTTCCATTTGTACCTTCCTGACATATTTGAATTCCAACGATAGGAACTTGATACTTTACACTTGTGTCTAACCCACGCAGTATCAATTTTTTTGGATTACAACTGACTGCATTGGACAATGGGAATGTTTCCTCCAGGTCTTTTTTAAGAATTGATGCCAACACTCTATTAAGGCAAGCAGCAACCACAAAAAATCGTGGATTGCGAATATTCCCAAGGGCCAATTTATTTTCGCATCAACGAACTGTAGTGGAGACTTTGATTTTGAGACACAGTCCAAAAATACTTTTTGACAAGTCCTAAGAGGGGATATTCAAATGCAGATCTGACTATAGACCTAATACAGTTAAAAATGGATGAGCATTAATGTTATACCAAAAGCTAAAAAGAAGTAAGTAATTCCCAGAATAAACCTAGTTGAAGTGCCTTTCATTACCACCTACAATTCAATGAATAAGAAATTGAAAGAATTGTACAACGGCAACTGGGCATTTTATTGCACTGATCCAATTTTAAATGACCTATTACACAAGTTCCTAAGTTTGATATACAGAAGGCCAAAAATCTTAAATATACATTAGCCCCTAGTGATGTGGGTCTTACCCACGCTAAGCCACTAACATGGCTTGGAGACAAACCCATAGGTAACTATCAGTGTGGAAGTGTTCTATATGCAAATTTCTCATCCAGAGAAAAACATTCAAGTCTTTACCACCGGTAGAGTTTCGTGATTGACACTTTTTAACTGTAATTCCACATATGTGGTATATATGAAACTGTGGAATGCGGCTTGCAATATATTGGCCGCACAAAACGATACCTAAAACCACAAAATCCAGAACACATTAGGAACATTAAAATAGGTTATGACAAACATAGTCTTTTCCCGTCACTATTCACTTTATCACAATAAAGATCCCTCGAGTTTGCAATTTAAGGGGTATTAAAGTGGTCCCAAGAAGAAGGGGAGGTGACGGATTAAAAGTCTCTCACAACAAGAGACCTTTTGGATATATCAAATTAATTCATTGAGCCCTAAGGGTTAAATGAAGACATTGATATTTGGTCATTATATAGTTTTCTGAAATATCTGAGTGTTTATAAAGACATCAATCCTTTTATATGTAATATTACTGCTTTGTATCTAATTATGGCTTTCTTTTCCAGAAGCTCCACTATTCATGCGCCGAAAATGTTTTTTGAAATAAATCTGTTTATAGATTAAATAATTTTTATGCTTTTTAATACATTGATTGTTAATATGTTTCTGTGAGACAGAGTATCCGATTTGAGCAATTTGCTACACCTGTAATTATTGATGGGCAATTAGACACCGCATTTGTGATTGGGTGAAGTGTAGGTATATATATGTACCTCCCCCTCATTATGCATACAGTTCCCTGAAGAAGTCACCAGTGTTACAACGCATTGGAAGAGAGGTGTCATGCTCTACTCCCCTCTCCCCATTCCTATGTGATTTTGGACACTATCTGTAAGCCGCTTCCCTTAGCGCTATATTCCTCCCCGCTGCTGAACAGTAACTGGACTGACCGCACGCTGTGCGTTCCACGAGAGCATTGCGGAAGTGGAGGAGCGACTCGTGACGTCATCGCCGACGCAGAACGGGAGTTGGCGGCAAACGTGCAGTGATCCCGAACGCTGATTCCTGTGGCTTCTTTACCACCCTGTGACTGTGTGCTGTGGGGATTTCCCAAAGGGACTCATCCACCCACCATCCCTAATGGAGGACGCGTAAGGGACAGATGAGACGATTCCAGACCCATTGCATGCTGAGATCCATCCGAGGGTGTCGCCAGTGGTCACTCCTGTTGTGGTAAACCTTATAACCAACTGCTTGTTTATTCTCACTTGATGTATTGCAGAACTATTTCTCTTTTAACCATAAGTCACATTTTATCTTTAATACACTATGTGCGTTGTGCGCCTTGTTCTTTTGTTTTTTTTGTTTAGTTCCTGGGGTGTCGAGCCACTCCAAGAAAGGCTGCAGACCCACGATTAGTGCCAGATCCACATTTAAGTCCACAACATTGTTTGTTTAATCACGGTGCACTGTTCACTTGATATTTGTTGTCACTAGTTATTAGCTGCGCACTATCACTCTTTTCTATTGTTTTCACTTTGTCTCTAGGTGCTGCACTTATATACTAGCTATACTTCACGTTTTTAATACTTATTTAAGTATTGTTCTGCTGACATCTATATAATGGTGTGGGGTCTTTTAAATCGTAAGATAAGCGACAAGAAAGTTTTGATCGCTTATTCTCATAGAGACCTAAAGACCATTCAGAAGAGGAGGATGATATTTGTCATTAGAAGGGCATTTTAAATCCTAGAAAACCTTCTGTTGAAGGATAACAAGCTTTGGGTTAGAAAAAACACTTTACAGAAATATATTGACTGTAGAAAATACCCAGGGGGTTACGTGTCCAAAAGCCACCAACGTTTTGGGAAGGAAATGAGCATTTCATGAAGAGTGGAACCGTATATTAGATGAGTGTTTCTATAGACTTGATGCGTTTAATTATTTTTGAACGCACCAAGTCTATTTCACTCATTGAAAAAGAATACTCAAAAAGAGATTAAAACCTAGAACCAATAGTGATTGACAAGGATTGTACCAAATTGAAGTGGAACTTCTTGCCAAATAGAAGCACAGGAGAAGAGATAGTTAAAAATAAACACTGAGAAATTTCTAAGAGACAAAGCTTATTATGACAATGGGGAGAAAGAGACTGGGCCAAAAAAGGTGAAGAGGCAGAGTGGTAGACAAGATTTATATCCCTATCACGGTGCCAGTGAAAGACCAAGCATACATCTGGTAATATGGCTCCGGTAGGAGAGGCCCTCCCAGACCCCGTGGTTGTCCCAACTATAGAAACAGGATCATCATCAAAATAGATCTAAGACAGAAGAGATGATCAAAAATATGTTAACCATCACTCCTATAACAGACAAATAATACAGAAAATATAGAGAGCCTAAGCCCATACCCCCTTCCCCCAGAGACAGATCAACCAACAAAATGATAAGAGATAACCAATAAACCTACTAATGAGTCCCCCTCAGGCCTCTCGTTTTTTAGAATTACTGAAAAGCAGATTCTCCCCGATGAAAGAGAAAAAGAAGGAGAGAGACAGAACATCTAAACAGTCAACGAAAAAAACAAAATAAAAGATCACTCCCACAGACGAGGAATGAGAGCAGGATCCAAGTCAAAGAGAAGGGACTCAGTGTAGACCTGGATCTCCCTAGATAAGGCATCTTTAATTTATCTACAGTAATCCTGACACAAGATCAAAACCGTGCTGAATAGGGGTCTTATTTCTCAAGGTCGAGTGGTCCTAATGGTTTCCACTATACACAGACTACACAACAATTTGTGAGAAATATGAACCCTGAAACGGCATTTTATTAAAAACAAGAACGAACGCTCCACAGGTGACAAATGTAATTGACTGTATACAACTCAAAATGATTTAGACAATGAAAGTTTGGTTTGTAACACACCTCCTTTAAAAACAAGTGTCAAAATTTTATCCTGCACAATCTAAAGGGCACCACATTGACACTTTTTTCAATATGGTGGCATAATAAGATTTTACTAGATTGGTAAAAGATTTCAATATAGGGGATCTCAGACATAATTTGAATGTCATGAGAATTTAGCTTTAAATGTTTAAAAAAACAATAAAGATCTGATAATCAGACAGCTGATAAGGGGGGGCGGAGTGGTCCTCCAAATCGTATATGACGAAAAGGAGGCCCCCACCGCCTCCTTTATTGATACAGTCCTTTTATAAGATATTGGATAAAATCCTACAAAGGATACAAATCACCCTCCTAAAGGGGTTGTTGTGATGAAGCCTACAGTGATACTGTTTTAAACGAAAGCCTGAATTGATTTTTTATTTAGAGACTCCCCAAAATTCCAATTTTTTATCATTTGCCCAAAGTTCATAAGACCGAACTAACCCACCAGGTCGCCCCATTATTCGGGAAATAATAGTTCTGCGTACATCAAGTGAGAATAAACAAGCAGTTGGTATATAAGTTTACCACACCAGGAGATGACACTGTGCGACACCCTCGGATGGATCTCGGCATGCAATGGGTCTGGAGTCGTCTCATCTGTCCCTTACAGCGTCCTCCATTTAGGGATGGTAGGTGGATGAGTCCCTTGTGTGGAAAGCCCCACAGCACACAGCTCACAGGGTGGTAAAGAAGCCGCAGGAATCAGCGTTCGTGGATCACTGCACCGTTTGCCGCCACTCCTCGTTCTGCGCTCGGGGATGACGTCACGAGTCGCTCCTCCACTTCCGCAATGCCTCTCGTGGAACGCACAGCGTGCGTGTCAGTCCAGTACTGTTCAGCAGCGGGGAGGAATATAGCGCTAGGCAGGCGGCTTACAGATAGTGTCCAAAATCACATAGGAATGGGGGAGAAGAGCATAGACACCTCTCTTCCAATGCGTTTCGTAACACTGGGTTACTTCTTCAGGGAATGTATGCATAATGAGGGGGCAGGTACATATATATATACTACACTTCACCCAATCACAAATGCGGTGTCTAATTGCCACATCATCAGTAACAGGTGTGGCAAATTGCTCTTACTCTGTGATACTCTGTCTCACAGAACATATTAACAATCAATATATAAAAAAGCATAAAATTTATTTAATCTAAAACAGATTTATTTCAAAAACATTTTCGGCGCATGAATAGTGGAGCTTCTGGAAAAGAAAAGCCATAATTAGATACAAAGCAATATTAATACATATAAAAAGGAATGGATGTCTTTATAAACACTCAGATATTTCAGAAACTAATATAATGACCAAATATCAATGTCTTCATTTAACCCCTTAGGGCTCAATGAATTAATTTGATATATCCAAAAGGTCTCTTGTTGTGAGAGACTTTTAATCCTGTCACCTCCCCTTCTTTCTTTGGGGACCACTTTAATCCCCTTAAATTGCAATCTCGAGGGATCTTTATTATGATAAAGTGCGTAGTGACGGGAAAGACTATGTTTGTCATAACCTATTTTAATGTTCCTAATGTGTTCCTGGATTCTAGTTTTCAGGCATCGTTTTGTGCGGCCAATATATTGCAAGCCGCATTCACAGTTTATCATATATACCACATGTGTGGAATTACAGTTAATAAAAGTGTCAATCACGAAACTCTCACCGGTGGTAAATGATTTGAAAGTTTTTCTCTCTGGATGGAGAAATTTGCATATAGAACACTTCCCACACTGATAGTTACCTATGGGTTTATCTCCAAGCCATGTTATTGGCTTGGTGTGGGTATGGCCCACATCACTAGGGGCTAATGTATTTTTAAGATTTTTGGCCCTTCTGTATATAAACTTAGGAACTTGTGTAATATGGTCATTTAAAATTGGATCAGTGCATAAAATTGCCCAGTGCCGTTGTACAATTCTTTCAATTTTCTTATTCATTGAATTGTAGGTGGTAATGAAAGGCACTTCAACTAGGTTATTCTGGGAATTACTTACTTCTTTTTTAGCTTTCGGTATTAACATTAATTGCAACAAGCAGTTTGGGGTAATAGTGGTTGTACCGAGCGACCAGGAAGATGGACAGCTGTGCGACGACCTCGGGAGGGAGGGGTGTTATCAGCATGGCAAGTGGTCTGGAAATCGATGCTCATATCTGGGTCCTGCTCCTATCGCAGCGATGACCCTCAGTTTAGGGTGAGGTGGTGTGGGTGTGGGGATGAGGTCCCTTGGTTGGTGGAAGTAAAAGGGCGCCCTGACAGGCTACGCGCAGCAGGCTAACACAGAGTGGTAAAGGAAGGGCCCACGAGGGGAGGGATCAGCGTTCGTGGAGTGCAGGTCGGTGGCAGAGACGTGGTTGCACGCACACGCACTCCATCGTTGAGTGGCAGGGCTCACAGGGCGGGATGACGTCACGGAGGTGCGCTCGCTGTCGCGAGGTGCCGGGCAGGAGCCTCTAGTGGAACGCACAGCGGCGTGTCGTCCTAGTTACTGGTTCAGCAGGTGAGGGGAGTAGTAGCGTGATTAGAGGAGAGCGGCGTACAAGATTAGGTGGCGCAAAATCGCAGACTGTAGGAGGGATGGGGTGGAGGGGAGAGAGCTAGATAGAGCACCATATCTTACCAACGCGGGTTTCGTAGACAGCTGGGGTTGACGTGATGTCTAGGGGAATGTAGTGCATTAATGAGGGGGGGGAAGGTGGGGTACATAGGTATAGACGCATCACACAGAGTCGGCGAAATGGCGGTGTTGTCTAAGGTGCCACATCGATGCAATTAGCCGTGTATGCAAATTGCTCTGTATGCTGTGAGTAGCTGCTGTATCACAGAAGAGATATTGAACAATGCGAGGGTAGGTAGAAAAAAAGGCATGATGAAGAAGTTGAGGTTTAAGGCTAAGAGCGAGAGTTGTATTCAAAAACATTGTCGGCGCTGTGGGGGGGGTGGGTGGGGGAGGGGGGGTCGGCAGTGATAGTTGAGGGCGTTTCTGGAAAGAGAAAGAGCCAGGTAAGTTAGATGACGCAAGAGCGAGAGAATATGCATATGAAAAAGGGAGCGTGGAGTGTGGTCTGTTTATACAGAGCACTCAGATAGTTTGCAGAAAAGCGTAAGAATTTATGAGCCAAGGAAATATTCAATGTGTCTTCATGGGTGGTAGAGCGCCTGTAGGGCTCATGGTTATGATATGTTGAGGTATATGCAGAAAGGTCTCTTTGGTGAGGGGTTGGGGGGGGTGGTGGTGAGAGAGCTGGGTAGATCGCTGGGTGGTTATAGGATGTCGCCTTCTTGTTGCGTTTGGCTGGGGAGAGGCGACTTTAGGGATCCCACCTTAGAATTGAAAACTCGATGGGGGTGGGGGAGGGGATCGTGTAGTTGGTGGATGAGGGGGGGTGAGTGGCGTGGGTGAGTGACGGGGGAAGGAAAGGACTGAGTGGTGTTGGTGCGGATGCGAGCCTTGCTTTTGAAGTGGTTGTGCCTGAATGGTGGTGTTTCCTGGATCTGGTTGTTTCGGGATCGGTTTGTGGGTGGCGGGGCACATGGAGTTATAGGTGGCAAGAGGCACGCAGGCCGACAGTTTACTGCTAGGTAGGTAACCAGCATATTTGTGGGAGTAGCAGTGTAAGTAAAGAGGGTGGTACAAGGTGCACACGAGAACTGCTGCAACGGGCAGACGGTGGGTGGGGGGTGTTAAATTGGGCCTGAAGTGTTGTGTTCTGGGCTGATGCGGATGGGAGGAAAGATTGTGCATATAGCGAACACGTCACGCACACGTTGGATGGTACGCTTGTGCTGGGGTTGTGTCGTTGTTCACAAGCCATGGTAGGTGTGCCGTGGGTAGGGGGGGGTGTGGGGTAGAGGGACCCCAGGGCATTCGCGACGATAGGGGCTCGGGAGGTGAGTTTGTTTGAGAGGAATTTGTGGGAGAAAATCTTGCTGTAGATATAACTTAGGCAACTTTGGCTGGACTATGGTCATCGCTTTAAAATTTGGATTCTCAGGCATATGGAGGAAGTTGCCCTCAGTGCCGTTGTACAATCTTTTCCCAATTTTCTTTATATTGAATTGTAGGTGGTAATGAAAGGCACTTCTAACTCATGTCTGGGGATACAGTTACTTGCTTTTTTAGGCTTTGGTATTAACACGTAATGCCTATCCATATTCTAACTGAGTTTCAGGTAGGTCTAGTCGGATTGCATTTGAATATCCCCTCTCTAGGAACTTGTAGAAAGAGTATTTTGGACTGTTGTCTCAAAATCAAAGTCTCCAGGCGGTATCGAGGGTGTGGGGGTGGGGGGGGGAGCTTGTGGGGGGAAGGGGCTCGTTGGGGTTGGTTTTTCGTGTTGTTGGGGCTTAGGCGAAGTAGGAGAGGTGGGTAGTGCGCGCGTGGAATATGTCGCAAGTCGCGGGTACGATTTTTGTGTTGTGGGTGCTCTGCGTTGTGCTAGTAGTATAATTAGGTGATATGTTGGGGCATCACGAATTTATTTGGAAACAAGGACCGTAGGGAGGAAGAGACAGATTTCCAGGTGGGGTCCAATGTGGCACAGTCAGGTTTTGTGAACGGTCCAGTGTAGGTAAGGAGTTGAGGACGGTGGTTAGGGGGTGGGTGTTGAGATCAGCAGGGGGGTATAAGATCACGAAGTTCCTGAAGTGTGGGGATATTCGAATATTATGTACATGGGGTGAGAGGTTTTACAGGATGGGAGGTAGGAATGGACGGATGGGTATCGCACGCTCCACTCGCACTGAGGCACCCACACCCAGGATGTGTCGGTCAACGTGGGGGGGCTGTATAAGGCGGGACGCCATGGCTGGATTACTTGGTGCGGTGTGGAAGGGGGGGTTGTGGGGTTCCAGGAATGGTTTGTTGATCC
>WSYH01019311.1:0-10238 GCA_036426205.1 Ascaphus truei | reverse complement strand
TCCTGGTCTTCCTTTATCAAATGTCCTATACACCTTAAGCCCTTGCCTTCCCACAATTGAAAGGATGCCTGATTTGGGCCTGGGAGGAAGTTTGCATTTCCCTTGATAGGCAGAAATGTAGAGATTGTGTATGATAATCCCATATTCAACCGTATTGTCTTCCATGCTGCGTAAGTGTCTCTTACCAATATATTATCTTTGATCTCTTGCGGCAATGCTCCCCACTTTGTATGAAGTATATCTCTTAGATTCATAGGCCATACCTGCTGCTGCTGTATATCTAAATTTGAGGGGAAACTTTTCTCCAATATCCAATTGCTCGCATGCCTTATAACACATGCTAAATTGTACTTTCGGGAAAATGTAGTCCTCCCCCGATTCTCTGCATAGTTGTAGTTTTTCAATGCTATTCTGCGTCACCCTCCTCTCCAGATTAACCTACTAAATGCTCTATTTAATTCTTTGATATCTGTGTGTTTTTATTAGTAATGATAACATTTGTAAGGGGTAGAGAATTCTGGCAAAGCTGACCATTTTGATCAGTTGGCATCTCCCTGACAGGTTCAGAGGGAGGTTCTGCCACCCTACCAGTTCCTTTATTACCTTATGAAAAATACTCTTAAAATTGTCTACATATAGTTTTCCCAGGTCCGCTGCAATATTAATACCCAGATATTTTATAGATTTCCTTGTCCTTTTAAAGGGTTACTTCTCTTTCCATGTTTCATCATTCTTATTTTTTTGAAGATTACAATTTCTGTTTTTGTAACATTAATTTTGAACCCTGAGAATTTACCAAATTCCCCAGTAGCTTTAAATATGCTGGGCAACGCCTCCTCTGGATTAGACACTAGGTGCAGCAGATCGTCCGCAAATAGAGCTAATTTAGCCTCATACTTCCCTATGTTGATTCCCTTGAAACTTTCCATACTTCTCAGATATTCGACAAAAGGCTCGATAGCTAAATTAAAGAGCAAAGGTGACAGAGGGCACCCCTGTCTCGTACCTCGGGAGACAGTAACCCCGCTGCCATTATTTTAGCTTTTGGATCTGCGTACATTGATTGTACAGTATTATCCTAAGGAAAGGTCCCTCAATGCCCACTTTTTGCAGTACCTGGAACAGATACTTCCAGCTTACATTATCAAAAGCTTTTTCTGTGTCTATTGATATTATAATATTATTAAGTAGGAATATCCTGGAAACCTGGCCTGTTTGCGTCCCTCGAGGACTGGAGTTGTGCAGGCCTTGTCTATATGATTCTGGCTTTAGTGGGTTTTTCCCTTCTTAGTGAAGAATCCTTATGAAAACCATCTTGCCCGTTTTCAATATATCTTGGAACGCTTCCTTAAATGGTAGACCTATTTCGGCGCTTAAGATTTTATAGAATTCGGCACCAAACCCATCAGGCCCTGGTGCTTTGCCATTTCTACGTTTTTTAATCGACTGATATTTCTTTGATGGAAATTGGCTCATTTAATCTTTGTTAATCTTCCCTTGTTAATTTAGGCAATTGTAATTTTCCCATGAAATCCTCCATAACCTCTGCGTTTTCCTGACTCTTTCCATATCATTTTTTATAGTATTCTTGAAATGCTAAAGATATTTCCTTGGGTTTGTAGGAGGACGTGTGCAGAGGTATGCAATGGAGACTTTTATTGCGCCTGTTTCTTTAACATAAGAAAATCATCCAAACATATGCAAATAAGGGGTCAAGCAAAGCTTCTGTTCACTTGGGAGTATTTCTAGTGAAACCTATGCAGTCCACAACTCCCTTTAGATTAGCATGTCTCCCAGCTCCAAACATATATCTTGATATGTGCAGATATACAAAAAGTCTTATAAAGGAAAGTCTTATCTGTTTCTTGTAGTTGGAGGGAAAGTCTTCTCTGTTCCTGGGTTGCTACCTTTTCCTCAGGCTATATCAGCATTCAAAGTTTAGAGGTGCTTTCCCCTGTGTCTTGCTGGCAACGTGTAGGCTCAAGACATCTGTTCCTATGGTCAGTCCCACAACTTGTGAGACTCAGGAAAAATCTGGTTTCCTGTCTCAAAGGCAGGTTTTTCTAACAAACCTAATCAGCTAGGTGGTGTTGGTTAATTGACTACCAGCAGTTAACCACCACACTGCTGGATTAGAGGCACATTTCCTTAACAGGGATAAATCCCCTGTTACATACCTCCTCTGTTTGTGGGAAGCTCGGGCTTGCCACGGCCAAAGCCCATCCTTCCACTCTCATTCAAGATATCTTTGTGACTTGAATGAGAGTGGATGGAGGAAGAGAACCCTCAGTCCCGCTGGGATTGGAGCCCTTTCTCCAGTTTGTTCGTGTCTCCTCCCGAAGGTGCTTGAGATCAGCACTCCTCAGTCGCTCGAGGAGGACTTTTTCCAAGTATAGTCTTTTTACTGCATGCGCGCTCACGAGATTTCCCTCGCGTCGGGTGCTCCTCTTATTGTAGGTAGACTGTATGGCAACAGTTGCAGAGCATTTAAAAACAGCCCTTTCAGTTTTCCGCTCTTGAAGCTGTCTCTCTGCACTTTTTCCACTCAGTGGAGTTGCTAGTTCAGCGTCTTTGGGATTGAGTTTCAATTCCACATCCACTTCCAGAGAATGTCCCATCTTTTCAGCTTCATCAGCTAAGGATTCTTCTGGTTTTGATTCAGCACGTGTACCTTTTTTTGTTGCCTGTTGGGTGGCTGAAGGTTTTGCTAGTGCTTGTTTAGGTGGTTCAAATTTTGCAACCTTGTTTTTCAGACGAGCGGTATTCCCAGCTGTCACTGTACCCTTGTCTTCATGGTTTTTTTGTGGCTGTGGGATACTGACGCTTGGTCAGGGTCAATACTTGTCCTTGTAGAACTGTAATCTCATCCGCGAGAGATCCCTGTTTTTTGAGTGCGTCTTGCAAGTCTATTCTCAGGGAATTTATCTGCACGCTTTGATTTCTCTGAGCTTGCTTCCACATTTTCATTGTATTGGGAAGCACTGTGAATTTCTTTGCTCGGGCCACAGTTACTTGTTTTAGTTTCTGGATCTTCTTGTGCTCCCTTTTGTGCCAAGTCACCTGGGCTCTAAGCTTGGCCTCTAGCGATGCTTTGGTGATGCTCAGGGTAGCCTTCAGTTTCTCATGCTGCTATGCAGGGACAAACTGGGTAATCAGACGTTCCTGCAGCACTTGTACTTCTTTAGCAGCCTGCAGATTGTCTTCCTGCAGAGTTTGCTGCTTCTCCTCGGCCTTCTGGAGCTGCGTACGCAGACCTTGCAGTTGGTTCTGCAGTCGGTGCTCTGCTTCAAACTTCTCATCTTCCAAAAGTTTATTTATTTCTTTAAGCTCGTGCAGCTTTTCATTCTTTTCCTTGATGTAGTCTGTCAAATGAGAATTTTCTTCTTTCAGTTTTAAGTTTTCTCTTTTTAATCTTAAATTTTCTCCTTTTTCAGTCTCTGTACTATTCAGGGCCTCCTTGCAGTCCACCTTCCATTTTTACATCTGCTTGGAGGCGGGCTGTCTCCTGGCGTGAGACTTCCATCTCCAGGTTTAGGTTCTGAAGCTCCTTCTGAGAGACTTTCAGATCTAAGTTAAGATGGAGGATAGTTTTCTTTGCAATGTCCAGCTCCTCAGTGAGACTGTGACGTTCCTTTCTGGAGACTTCCAGTTCTGTGCGGCAGCTGTTGGTCTCATGATGTGAGGCATCCAGTGCTCTGCGGAGTGTATGAACCTCTTTCTGAGATACATCCACCTCTGTCCAGAGACTGTTGACCTCCTGTTGTGAGGCATTCAGCTCTATGCGAAGAGTGTGAACCTCTTGCTGAAAGACTGTCATCTCCTTCAGTGCCTCCTCATACTTCCGCTTCAGCTTAGCCATCATTTTATCAGATTGGCTCTGCTTTTCATCCATGGCGGTAATAGTAGCGTTTGCAGTATCTAGCTCAGTCTTGAGATGGTCCAATTCTGTCCTGTCCGAAGAGTACATTGCGAGCACATATTCCTGTAGCTTCACGTTATTTTTCAGTAGCTCTGCGTAATCATCTTTCTTTTGTTTCAATTGTTCACGGAGCATATCACAGTCATGCCTGGCATTTTTCTGGGCATCTTCAGGGCTGGTCAAGGGATCGACACTCACTGGTTCCGGCTCCGCTTCCCTGGGATGGTTGGTTGAGGGTTACTCACTATTGGCACCGGACAGACACTTCTTTGGGGTACACGACTTCTGCCTTGGGCCCTCTGGATATTCGGTTATCCGCAGGATGAATTCTTAATTTTCTCTAGGCTGCAGGGCATCTCGGTCCCCCTTTTTCTCCACAGGATCTGCGGACGTGTCTGTTCCTTCCACGGTAAGTGAAGAACCGCTTTTCTTTTTCCGCCTTTTTGTTTTGGATGACACTGTCCCATCAGGAATACTGGGGTCTCCTTCTTTATTTGATACTTCAGCAGCTTCATTATATATGCCAGGCTTTTCTTGCACTTGCTTTAGCTGACAGAAATATTTGGTGATCTGCTGCTCCCGTTCTTTCTCCTGCCGATCATATTCGTCATCATAGAGAGCGGTCTTTTCGGTTCGTGCCGAGTTCAGGCACCCCCACCATCCTTGGGGTGTTTTGTGGGTGTGACTCGGTTCGGGTTCCCCATAAGAGATGTCTTCCTCTTTATTGGACTGGAAGGGCCACTCTTCCGTGGGGTAGGGTTCATTACAGGAACGCTGCATCTTGTCCTCCATTTTAGGGCTATCAGATGTAATTTTCTTCCTGACCTCAGGAGGCGCCATTGCAGCTGTTGCCACTGTATTTGCTAGAACCCCCAATTGTGGTATTCCTACAGGTGGGCATATTTTGCTTGTAGAGGTCGTAGCTCTCACAGGCATGTCTGTAGACTTTTTTCTTTTTCTTTCCTTGGGTAAGTTTTACAATATCAGCAGTACGGTGCACGCATTCTCTTTCATTAGGTATACTGTATGTGCAGTTGCTAGGTAAAAACTTCTGTTTGCTTTACACCATTTACTTGCTAGGTGCAATTCCTCTGCTTCAGCCAAATAATGTAGTTTTCAGCTGGAGTCCAGTAATTTTCAGTCTCAACTTTGGGTATTATGGCATTCACTCTTCACACTTTGGGTGCCTGTTTTACGCCCAAGATACATTGACAGACTTATAATTGCAGAATTTTTTTTTATATTCTTTGCAGTGGAATATTTCTTTCAATCCGGGCAGGGCGACTTAACACTCAGCATTTGGCTTTGGGATACCTTTTACACAGCTCAGCAATTCCTTTTTCCCCAGTAGGGCAATTTTACCCCCAGCACTTGTTTACTGAAAATTCCCCTGCTTCAGCACAGTCGCATCAATTTTCACACTTTTCTGCATATACTCCATTCACAGCTGGTAGTCCTATGCGGTGTGGCAGCCTTTACTTGCAGAATCAGTACCGCTCGTGGGTCACCATCTGTATTCACTGCTTCAGCGAAACATTTGAAAACAACAAACGCCTATCCCTATTAAGGGATAACTTACTTCTTGAACCCTGACTACGGCTGGAAGGCAAAACCCCTATTTCAATGACCATATTACACTTTATTGTGATAGGCAAGTAAGGTTTACCTGCTTCAGCAGTCTCTCTCTCTCTCTCTCCTCTTTGGATTGGGGAAAAGAGTCCGTCTGTGGTTTTGTGGGTTTCAGTGCAGTGTAGATTTCCTACCTGGATGTGTATCCCTTTAATTCTGGTCTCTGCTGCATGAGATTCTTTGTTTATGTTGCTCAGGCTGTTTGTAGGCAAAAAGCACAAAAAAATTCACAGGCAATATCCGGGGCCCCTTTTAACTTCAAGGGCCACTTCAGTCCCACTTCTGACACCATATGTAGGAGGACGTGTGCAGAGGTATGCAATGGAGACTTTTTTAGGGAGAAATTAAATAAGGCTTTTATTGCGCCTGTTTCTTTAACATAAGAAAATCATCCAAACATATGCAAATAAGGGTCAAACAAAGCTTCTGTTCCACTTGTGAGTATTTCTAGTGAAACCTATGCAGTCCACAACTCCCTTTAGATTAGCATGTCTCCCAGCCCCAAACATATATCTTGATGTGTGCAGATATACAAAAAGTCTTATAAAGGAAAGTCTTATCTGTTTCTTGTAGCTGGAGGGAAAGTCTTCTCTGTTCCTGGGTTGCTGCCTTTTCCTCAGGCTATATCAGCATTCAGGTTTAGAGGTGCTTTCCCCTGTGTCTTGCTGGCAGCGTGCAGGCTCAAGACATCTGTTCCTATAGTCAGTCCCACAACTTGTGAGACTCAGGAAAAATCTGGCTTCCTGTCTCAAAGGCAGGTTTTTCTAACAAACCTAATCAGCCAGGTGGTGTTGGTTAATTGACTACCAGCAGTTAACCACCACACTGTTGGATTATAGGTACATTTCCTGAACAGGGATAAATCCCCTGTTACAGGGTTCAGTTGAGATTTCCCCATTATCTTTCTGTATTTTTATCATATGTTTTGATGATGTGTGTAGTTCCTGACTAAATTCCCTATTAGGTTGACATCTTTATTCTCATATCTATATAGAGTAAAGTCTCTATATTGCATTTTTTTTACTTCCTTTCTCTGCAGCCATATCTCGCAAATGTCCTTTTTTTTTTTTTTTAAATATTCCTCTTTTGTGGCCAAAGATGATTTTAGTTTAAAGCTCCTGTATGGTTCTCTCAGCTCGTCACTAGCTTTCCAGAATTCCGTGTCTAATTCCTTCCTTTTTTTATTTGAAAAGGCCATTATATCTCCCCTTAGCTTCGCCTTTGCAGTTTCCCAATACAATTTTCCTTCTTTTTGGTCTGCATTGTTATTGTCCTTGAATTTGTACCATTTGTTTAGTAGGAAAGCTTTAAAACTCCTCATTGTTGTATAAATGCGAAGGGAACCTCCATATCTTATCTTTCTGCTCTTTCTGCCCAATATTTAGCCCTATCCATACTGGAGCATGATCAGAAATCAAAATGTTTTCAATGGAAGCCATACCCAGGTTAGGGATTAGATAGTCACTCGTTAAAAAAAATAATCGATTCTTGAAAAGGTATCATGAGGATGGGAAAAAAAGGAGGACTTCCTCTCTATGGGATTTAGTAACCTCCAGCAGTCCGTCACCCCTAGCGGTTCCCACAGAGTCTTAATAATCTTCTGTCCTTGATTTAGTCCCCTCTGTTGTATATTTGCCCTGATTTGTCTAACAATGGATCTTGAGCTAAATTAAAATCTCCACCCACTATAGTATTGTTACTTTTTTATCTTTCAATATTTTTTTCACCGTGCTCTGGAAAAAGCTCTGGCTATTCTCATTGGGGCCATATAGATTATAAATGTTTTAATTCTGTTTTGTGTATTTTTTACTCTGCATTGCACGAGTCTCCCCGTTGTGTTCCCAGAGGAAGTAATTATTTCCATGGGCAGTACTTTATTAATTAGAATTGCTACACCTCCCTTCTTTCCCACTGCTGGGGAATAAATACACTCTCCCACCCAGTCCCCTTTAAGTATTTTACTTTCTTCTTCATTCAGGTGGGTTTCCTGAACTAGTGCAATATCTGTCCTTAATTTTTCATGCCCTTTACATTCCAAGAGGCTATTTTCATGTACATTTTACTGTGTGTTTGTGATTTATATACTTGCGATTCTCCTGCTGCCTTTGTGGGTATCTTACTCTCTCTTCTACAACACACCATGCATGCAGCCCTTTTATTATTTTTGCTGCTGATGACCTCAATTCCATGAGCTGAAACACATCTGACAATACCATAACATAACACACACATAGAAAGAAAAACATTAACATAAACTTCACTTGCATTGACTTTCCTTTTTTCCAGGAGCAGCTCCTGCCTCCCATCCTATTGTGATACTTCACTCCTCCCGTTCTGACATATAATATATATTCTTAAATTTATGCCTGACTAATAAGCTTTTGGCTTTTCTAACTACTTGTTAGGCCTTATTAACCTTTTGTACCCCTTACCACTTCCTTATATAAACATATTTAACTGCGGCTTGTATTATCATAAGCTTTTTTTTATAACTACTTAGTTACTTAACGGACCTACAGTAGCTTGGCCTTGAACTTCATCCTTCCCCAATAACTGTTAACAAGGCAATTCTTCTAGTCCCCTCTACTCCACAAACTTTTTCCCTCCTCCAATCTTTTATCTCAGGATACCCCAAGAAGTACTTTTATTCCTTTGCTCCATTCCAAGTCCTCAAGATATTTTTAATGTCCCGGCGTTCTCTTCCTCTGCATCATTTTGTTCTCTTGCTCTCTTGCTGGCCTCGCTCCTTTTGGGTCTTTCGTCGTTTCTTCCGTTGATCCTTGATTCACCCCCAGAGTCTTTATCTTGTGCCTTTGCTTGGGGTCTCTGTAAGAACTTTTCCGCTTCCTCTGATGTGTTGAACACTCTTGCTCCTGCCTCCGTGAAGACTCTCAGCATGGCAGGGTAGCTTAGTGTCATTTTTTTGTTGCCCTTAAAGAGAGCCTGCACACCTTGCTGAATTCCCTCCTTTTATCTGATACCGCTGCTAAATAGTCTTGGAATAACAGGATCCTATGTCCCTCAAATATTAGGCTGCCAACACTTTTATATGCCCGTGGCAGGTTATCTTTCTCTGCACAATCTAGGACTCTTGCCATTACTGCCCTGGGTCTGTTTTCTTGCCCTGGTCTGAGCTGACCTAGTCTGTGGGACCCTCTCCATCTTGACCTGGGCTCCACCATGAGTAATTCCCAGTGTCTCTGGTATGCATTTGGAGCAAAAGTCCATTAATTTTATTGGTTTCACAGACCCAGGGATCCCCATATCAGGACATAATAACAATCAACTGTTCCTTAGAAGGTCTCAACATTAGGTAAATACAACCACAGATGAACAACAACACATGACATATTACACCGTGTCATTAACCAAAATAAAGCCAAAACGGAGAAGCCATGTGTGAAAAACTAAGTAGACCTTATGATTCAATAGCTTGTAGAACCACCTTTAGCAGCAATAACTTGAAGTACTCGTTTCCTGTATGACTTTATCAGTCTCTCACATCGTTGAGGAGGAATTTTGGCCCACTCTTCTTTATAACGTTGCTTCAGTTCATTGAGGTTGGTGGGCATTTGTTTATGCACAGCTCTCTTAAGGTCCAGCCACAGCATTTCAATCGGGTTGAGGTCTGGACCTTGACTGGGCCATTGCAACACCTTGATTCTTTTCTTTTTCAGCCATTCTGTTGTAGATTTCCTGGTGTGCTTGGGATCATTGTCCTGTTGCATGACCCAATTTCGGCCAAGCTTTAGCTGTCGGACAGATGGCCTCACATTTACTCTAGAATACTTTGGTATACAGAGGAGTTCATGTTCGACTCAATGACTGCAAGGTTCCCAGGTCCTGTGACTTCAAAAACAAGCCCAAATCATCACCCCTCCATCACCGTGCTTGACAGTTGGTATGAGGTGTTTGTGCTGATATGCTGTGTTTGGTTTTCGCCAAACGTGGCACCATACATTATGGCCAAACATCTCCACTTTGTTCTCGTCTGTCCAAAGGACATTGTTCCAGAAGTCTGGTGGTTTGGTCAGATGCAATTTTGCAAACCTAAGCCGTGCTGCCATGTTCTTTTAAGAGACAAGAGGCTTTCTCCTGGCAACCCTTCCAAACAAACCATACTTGTTCAGTCTTTTTCTAATTGTACTGTCATGAACTTTAACATTTAACATGCTAACTGAGGCCTGTAGAGTCTGAGATGTAACTCTTGGGTATTTTGTAATTTCTCTGAGCATTGCACGGTCTGACCTTGGGGTGAATTTGCTGGGATGTCCAATCCTGGCAACATTGGCAACTGTCTTGAATGTTTTCCACTTTTGAATAATCTTTCTCACTGTAGAATAATGGACTTTAAATTGTTTGGAAATGGCCTTATAACCCTTCCCAGATTGATGGGCAGCAACAATTGCTTCTCTAAGATCATTGCTGATGTCTTTCCTCCTTCGCATTGTGTTAACACACACCTGAATGCTCCAGACCAGCAAACTGCTAAAACTTCGGCTTTAATAGAGGTGATCACACTTGCTGATGATCAATTAATCAAGGGCATTTGATTAGCAGCACCTGTCTGCTAATTAGCTTCTTAATTCCTATGGAAGCAGTAAGGGTGTACTTAGTTTTTCACACATGGCTTCTCCATTTTGGCTTTATTTTTGTTAAATAAATCATGACACGATGTAATATGTCATGT
>WSYH01001951.1:75372-100938 GCA_036426205.1 Ascaphus truei | reverse complement strand
CTCTCTCTCTCTCTCTCTCTCTCTCTCTCTCTCTCTCTCTCTCTCTCTCTTTCTCTTTCTCTTTCTCTTTCTCTCGCTCTCTCTCTCTCTCTAAGCCTAAAAACTTTCCAGCATAAAAACCCCACCAACACACACACACACATTATTCATTACAAAACACAAGTCTGCTAACGCACACACACAGACACAAGTATCACACATTCAAAGACACACACAACACATTCAAAGACACACATACCAACTCACTCACAGATACAGTATAAAGACACACACCATTGTTACAAAACACAGAGATAACACATGTCTACCAACTCACCCACAGGTATAGACACACAATATAAATATAAGATATATATATATATACACATACACACACACACACACACACACACACACACACACATTATATACAGATATACACACACAAACTTGCACAGAAATACACAGTCACTTCTAACGATAAACACACATACAAAGACACATACAGTACTACCTCACTGTGACACATACAGTACTACTTCACTGTGACACACATGCAGTACTACCTCTCTGTGACACACATGCAGTAATACATATAGTAACAGTCACACAGCTATAGACTGCACTGTGAGCTGTACAGTCCAAAGTTCTCACTCCAGTCTACTTCTCTCCCTCTTTCATCCCTCCCCCCTCTCCCTCTCTCTCTCTCCTCTCCCTCTCTCTCTCCTCTCTTTCTACTCTCCTACCCACCCCTCCTCTCTCCCAGTCCCCTCTTTCTACCTCCCTCTCCCCCTCTCTCTCTCTCTCTCCCTCCTCCTCTCTCTCACCAGCTTTGCAGGGGTCCTTGTAGTCAATGCTGTCTTCCTCCTCCTCCAGATCATAGGAATAATCTGGGAATTCCTGCCCCTGTCCCAAAAGGAGCACCCATGGGATCAGCACCCACAGAAGCAATGGGGGGTCTACCCAGGGCATCCTGGCAGTACAGCTATCTCCTGCCGGACTCAGGACAGCCTCTGCTCTCCCTCTCTCTTTTTGGGATGTGATGTTTCAGAGGGGCGGGATTTTTTAGGATCAGCCCCCTACAGCCCCTGGGATATCATCGTGTCCCTGGGAAACAGCCAGCCTGGCTGAGAGGGAGGGGGAGAGAAGACCTTCTCCCCCCACCCTGCACCTCTCACCCCTTTCTTCAGTCAGGGTAGGGAGGGGGGTGTCCTGTCAGGGATTTTCTAACCCTACAGACATAACACCGGATAGCAGAGCATAGGGTCCCGTGCCGGAGAGGGGGCTGAGTGCGTCTCATGTAACTAGGCGGGGGGCTGCACAGCGTTTCTCCTGCAGCTGCAGAGGGCCACTAACCTCGTGTAACTTATCTGCAGGCTATTGCTTCTCTAACAGAAATCTGCCACGCATTGCTCAATGAACGGAATGCTGTAACTGCTTGGATATAACCTTATGGTAACCCAACTCCTGAGTGCCTTATTGCTCCAACAATGATTTTGCGTTGCCCCTTACAGTATGTTGTAGGATTTGCTGGTCACCCAATTTCTTAGTGCCTTATTGGCACTGGGATTGCGTGGCTGGTACCGATAGACTGAGCATTTCATGCAGACCCTATAAAACATTGTATTAATCAGTGGGGTTTGCATCTTTTTCCCCTCCCCCACCCCACACTGGGTCTACCCCTGAGGGAGCAATTTTTGTCCTAAATAATTCCAGGTGTTTCTGTGTAAAATTCCCAGGAGCTCGTAGAAAATGCTGGAGTTCATTCCAGTCCTGGGTTTATATCTAATGTAGTGTGACCTCCTGACTGCAGATTATCAGAGACAGGCTCAGGCAGTCCTGGGTTTATATCTAATGTAGTGTGACCTCCTGACTTCAGATTATCAGGGACAGGCACAGACAGTCCTGGGTTTATATCTAATGTAGTGTGACCTCCTGACTGCAAATTATCAGGGACAGGCTCAGACAGTCCTGTGTTTATATTTTATGTAGCGTGAGTTGACTGCAGAATATCAGGGACAGGCTCAGACTGTCCTTGGTTTCTATCTAATGTAGTGTGACCCACTGACTGCAGATTATAAAGGACAGGCTCAGGCAGTCAGTCCTGGGTTTATTTATTTATTTATTTATAACATGTTTTACCAGGAAGTAATACATTGAGAGTTACCTCTCGTTTTCAAGTATGTCCTGGGCATAGAGTTATAATGACAAATAATACATGGTTACAAATACAGTTACATAAGTGAACAGGGTATACATTATATACAGTACAAGACATTGCATGCACAGTTATAGTATATATTATAGGCGTATGTAACAGTTACAGACCAGATTAAAATGTGAGACAGCGTTAGTTTTGAAAGACATTAAACTGGTGGTGGATTTGAGAGTCTCCGGTAGATTGTTCCAGTTTTGGGGTGCACGGTAAGAGAAGGAGGAGCGGCCGGATACTTTGTTGAACCTTGGGACCATGAACAGTCTTTTGATGGAGGATTTGTTCCTGGAAAGTACACCTAGTTTGGCATACAGTAGGTTTTGGATGTCAGGGTATCAATGTGCATCCCAAATGTTAAATGGGAGTCAAAACATATGCCCAAGTATTTAAAACTAGTAACCGGAGTTAGGGTGGTATTAGCATTGGTTCTGATCTGGAGCTCAGTCATTGGAAGCTTTAAAAATGTAGCTTTGGTCCCAAATACCATTGTTACAGTCTTGTCAGTGTTTAAAAACAGTTTGTTTTGGGAAATCCAATTTTCAAGTCTCAAAAAGTCAGACTGAAGTATGTGTTCAAGGTCGGAGAGGCTATGGCTGTGTGCATATAAGATTGTGTCATCTGCATACATGTGTATTGAGGCTTCCTTACAAGCGGTAGGAAGATCATTGATGAACACTGAGAAGAGTAGGGGCCCCAGAACAGAGCCTTGCGGGACACCACAGGTGATATCCAGGGGGTTGGAGTTAAAGCCTGAGATGGACACATGTTGGGATCTACCTGATAGGTAGGAATAAAACCAGTTTAAATCATGCTTCCCTATACCAGAGCACTGGAGTTTGTTACGGAAGATAACATGATCAACAGTATCAAAAGCCTTTGCAAAATCTATTAATACTGCACCAGTGAGCTGTCCCCGTTCCATTCCACATTGGATTTCATTGCAAACTTTTAGCAGGGTAGTTACGGTGGAGTGTTTGGGGCGAAAGCCAGATTGGAATTGTCTAGGGAAATTTGTCTTGGTATAGTAGTCGCTTAATTGGGAGTGAACACATTTATCCTGAAGTTTGAGACAGTGTTTTTGTCCCCACTTTTGAAGATTGTGACAACTCTGGCAGTTTTCCAGGTCTTAGGGATATGGCCTGCAGACAGAATAGAGTTGACTATGGAAGCAAATGGTTTGGCAATGGCTGGGGAACCAAGTCTTAGGAACTTAGATTTTAGTAAGTCAGGTCCACATTGGCTGCTTAGTTTTAGTTTGAGGAGCGCTTGTGTAATCTCTTCGGATACTGGGACAAATTGAAATTGTGAGCAGTGTTGGGAGAGGGTGGGGCTATAGGGATACTCACAGAATGAGATTCATATTTGTGGTTTGGGATGCGCTTCACTAATAAATTAGTAGCAAACCCACAAAGTAATCATTGACTGCAATGTCAGTGGGGTTTGTCAGAGTAATATCCTCCTTAGTGATATTACTTGGTTGTTGATGGATAGAAGGCTGGAATATATTTTTGATAACCTTCCAGAAGTTAGCTGGGTTTGATGTATTCTGGAGAAGTGGGGTTTGATGAATTCTGAAGAAGATTGTCAGAGTAATATTGTGCTTTTGCGTGCCTTGTTTGCGTTGTGCACATATTCCGCAGGCATCTGTAGTGATTAAGATCCTTGGTAGTGCCAGTTACTTTGTAGATTTTCCACAAGGCATCCCTGAAATGGTAGAGGGCTATAAGGTCAGTTGTAACCCATGGAAGGTGGGCTCCCTGTACCCTTATTCTGCATAGTGGAGCATGGGTATCACAGAGTTTTACGAAATCGGATTGGAAATAGTCGAGCGCAGAATCAGGGTTGGGAATTATGTCGATTCTGTACCAAGGGCAGTTGGTAAGGTCAGCCAGAAACTGTTGTGGGTTAAAGTTTCTAAATGTCCTAGTGAGGAGAACTTTAGGGCTTGATTGGGGTGGTTTAATTTTCCTTACACAGTACACTATTGCATGGTCACTGAAAATGTCAGGAAGGATGCCAGAAGATTGGATTCTGCTGGGATTTGAGGAGAGAATCCAGTCAAGCAAGGAATGGTTGTGAGATTTCAGGTTTGTCCGTGTGGGTTGGGAAATGAGTTGTGTTAGGTTAAGTGACATGAGTTGTATCTGGATTTTGTGTTTTTTAGGGTCAAGCCAATTGAAGTTGAAATCCCCAAGAACTAGCAGCTCACTCTTCTCATTCAGAGAGGAAATGGAGCCAAGAAACTGGGTGACATCAGTCAGGGACTGTAGAGGGGCTTTAGGGGGGCTGCAGATGCCAGCAACCAAGATAGGCTTAGAAAAGGGGAGGCAGATTTTGCCAACTAGGATTTCAAAAGAGGGTTGGCTTGGGGGGCAATTTAACAGTGTAAATTGTAAGGTGTTTGCAATATAAAATAATACCCCTCCTCTTTGAACTATCTCTCCTAGAAATTGAGTACCCCTCAAAGGCGATATTTGCATCAAGGGTTTTAGGTGTTAGCCATGTTTCTGTAAGAACGATGGCTTTGGGTTTATGCATAAGTGACCATGCCCTTAGTTCATCCAATTTGGTCAGGAGGCTCCGGATATTTATATGGGCGACAGATAGACGTTTTTGGAATTTGAAGGAGGTATTTTCTTGGGTATGGGACAGAGTTGAAAGGGAGGGCCTGGGTTAGGTTCAATATTACCTGCTAGAGAGAGTTATACCATGAGTAGAAATTTGAGTAGTTGTTTGCAAGTTGTAAATTTGTGATGTTTGCCATTTGAGTGTGCGGTGGTTGGTGTGCTGGTTTTGAGTTATCCACCAACATTCTGTGATAGTACAAGGCTTTTGTTTAATCTAGGGTGTATGGTGATGTTGGGTGTGGGCCAGGAGGGTGGAGTTTGTAGTGGATAGAGGGAGCGACATTTCCATGAGGCCACGAGAAAGAACAAAGTTAAGGTACATACCAGGTTCAGTATCACAGAGGTAGGTAATGTTGCATGAAGCTGTTGTGAGCCAAGTGGGTATATATCTAATGTAGTGTGATCTCCTGACTGCAGATTATCAGGGTCAGGATCAGACAGTCCTGGGTTTATATCTAATGTAGCGTGAGCTCCTGACTGCAGATTATCAGGGACATGCTCAAGCAGACCTGGGTTTATATTGAATGTAGGGTATCTTTTTTATTATATAAAACAAAACAAATTTACAAACATATCAATATAAAAAGTAACAAACATAACCAATTAAAATACTGTATACAATTTTACATTTTATTTACACTATATACAGAAAACATTTACATACTTATAGCTGACCACCGCTCCTGTTCAACTGACCAAGTTACAAGCACGAGAAGCCTTTCAGTGGAGAGACGACTGCGGGTGATCCATAACCTGTACATAAACCAGCCCATTAATTAACATCACTGTGCTCTCACTGTAACCTGGTTGCTGTTCTCAGGGGAAATGCCTCAGGGTACCTTGTTACATAGTCAACTTCCGAGAATAAAAAAGCCAGAATAAACCTGTGTCCCTTTGAAGAGGGCTCTAGAGGTCCTACCAAGTTTACCCCAATCCTCTCAAAGGGAACTGAGACCAAGGGTAGAGGACTGGATTTTGCCCCTTCTGACTGGTTAGCTGGCATTCAGGACATGCCACACATCATTTTGCAACATCATCATGCATCCCTGGCCAATAAAACTGGGACAAAATACAGTCCATGTTTTGTTCTCTACCGAGGTGACCACATCACGGGATAGTATGGGCTAGGGTGAAGACAGCTTTAATAAATACCTTAGGGACCAAGATTTGTCTGGTGACCTCCCCTGTTTGTGTATGCTTGTTCACCCAATACAGAATATCATTTGACAATTCAAAATGAGGAAACACCATAACCCCTTGTGCATTCAATACACTGTCATCAATTTTTACCACCTTCTCATACTTCCTGGCAAGGACAATGTCATCCCTCTACCTCTGGTGAAAATCAGGGAGAGACAGTTCTGGTAACTCTCCATCTCTGTCTCTCTCTCCTGGCCATTCCAAGTCATAAACTGTAATTTAGGTATCTTTGTCTTGTCACATTGAGTCCAAGATTTTTTTAACCAGTCCTGTTTATTACACTGTCTTTGCTTCCGAGATTTCGGAACCCTATGTCTACTGGGGAATAGATCAGCAGAGAAGGGGAACAGTTTACTGGGCTTCTCTTGTATCAGAGGAGGCTCCTCCTGGGAGGGAACCAGTAAACTAGAGAAAAAAGGCCAGTCCTGGCTGAGCAAAATGGTGGCAGGGAGCCAAGGAGCAACTTCTACTTCTAGCCTGGCCTCCCGACTCTTTACCTCTTTAGCAGGACATTGGCCATCGGGTACCATTTGAAATCCCTGTGTATACATTCTATGTTCCATGGGGAGCCATAGGAAAGCACTTCAGGTAGTAAAAGTTCCTTGAAAACAAGGTTTTTCCCAGTGCCTGAATCCACAAGGGCCTGGACGGATTTATCCCCAATTAGGACTGGAAGTAGCCACGGTTCGCAGCTTTCTCTGGGGAAGGCTGAGGCGATGGTCCTGCTAAAGGTAAAATCCATCTGTGGGCACTCCATATGCCGTGATCCTATTCTCCGCAGGTAGACCACAGCGAGGGCCCCCTCTCAGGGGGTTGGTGTGGATACCTCTCAAGTGACTTGGATACTGGAGACGAGGAGTCGGGTGGGTCCTGTGTGCAACATCCTCTGAAGATCCCCACTTTTGGCGATCAGCCGATACTAGGAGAAGACGAGGTTCTCGGCGGAGACCGGCGTCAGAAAGACTGATCTCTTCGTGAGGCTTGGCGGTCCCGGATGGATAGGTTGTAGTTTATCTGCTGGACCGGCCTCCCTCTTTGGGTATCAGCCAGAGCAGGTGGTGTCTTTGCTGGTGGTCCCAGGAACTTTTCCTGGTCCTCGGCCCCAAAGAAGTTTTCCACGAGTTGAACAGCCACAGTTAAGATTTTGGCTGCATGGCGATTTACCCAGCAGTGTGGGGGAGGGGTTATCACATGTAGGAGTTACTCCAAAACAAATTGTTAAAGAATCGCCTCCTTAGTGCTCTGCTCGGGCTGTATCCACTGAGTACACAAGTCCAGTAAACGCTGAGCTATGACCCGGGGTCTCACCTTAGAGGTAGATTTCAAGTTCCGGAACTGCTGCCGGTAGGCCTCTGGGGTCAGGTCTAAGTGATCCAGTACAGTGGTTTTTACCTGCTTATAGTCCATAGCCTGATCTGCAGGAAGATCCTGATATGAGGCCTGGGCTTCTCCTATGAGAAGCGAGGCCAAAACAGTTACCCAGCGATCTATGGACCAGCCCGATCTATGGACCAGCACTGGGCCTTGGCAACCCTCTCAAAGGTTAACAGGAAAGCGTCTGGGTCCTCAGCCAGACTCATTCTCCTCATCTGAACCTGGGGGTTGTTTGGAACTTCTGGTCCGGCAGCAGAAGGGGACCTAACCAGTAGTTTGGCCATTTCACCTTTTTGCCTGGCCTGGTATTCCTCCTGTGCTGCCTGCTGCTGGGCAAGGAGCTGGGCTTTTTTTGTGTGTGTGGCCCTTCAAATGCAGGGGCCACTCACCATCCCACTTCTCACACCATACGTTGCAAGAACAACGCAACGACAAGTGGGTGTTCTGAGTATAGGCTTTTTATTTCGCCCAAACCGGTGACACAAAACAGAGATTATCTTCTGCATATAAAGGGTTAACAAAGATAAGTCCTTGATGAGAGCTTCGCCCTTTTCCCAGCAAGGGTTTCACAAGTCCATGATACAGAAGAGCAAGAGTTCCAATATAAACAGACCTTATTGCAGGCTTTCTCCCTTCAGAGTGTCACACTTGCCTCTGATCCGCGCGGAGACCGACTCGGGGAAGCACCACGGGGCAGAGTCATGCGCCCACGCAACCAATATTGTTGTTGGGAATACAACTAATAACACACAATATAACACCAATAGTGAAATAGTGAAAAAATAAATGTGTGTAAAAGCAGCTCAACTTCCTCTGATGGGACAGTTCCAGGTCCCAGAAGGGTAGATTGTTTCTTGGAGATGAGGAGGAGCGCAGGTAGGTGTAGCAAAATATGCAAAAAAGAATAACAAATATATAGTGCAGATGGTACCTTTTTGCTTTTTAATTTTATATTATACATCTGCTTTTTATTGTACTGTAATTTCTTATGTTGGTTCTTATACCATCAAATTATAATATTGCTATCTATTCTAATTTTTTGTTCTTATACCATCAAATTATAATATTGCTATCTATTCTAATTTTTTAGCTAACCATTATCCTGTATTTTACTAGCAATTAACATCTTTTATCTCCTCTCTTCCTCCAGCCCACAATCTCCTCTCCTTCTAATTAATTATTTATTTATAATTATTTATATGCTGAGGCAATATTGTATTACATTATATTATAGATATGTACCAATTTTAACTAAACAATTATGTGTAATAAAGTTGAATGTTTTGTATATGTCTGTCTGTATATAGCACTGGGTTTTTGCACCTCGCGCTATGTGTGAGCGCTGAGGGGGTTAAAAATGTGATTTTTTGTAATTGATGGCCCTATAAATACCCTAGAGACATCCCCTATCTCATTAAAACTCCTGACGAAGCATCTGGCGAAACGCGTAGAGTTTGAAGAGAGAGAACAAGCTCTGAAGGATTGGCAGAACTCGGTCTTAGATCTCTTCCATTGGGAACTTCCGCCCTCAGCCGTGACGCGATAGCGGAAGTGACGCGACGGCTGTGACACACGCGGAAGAGAATCCTGAATGCTGTGAAGCTGCCTACATATACAAGAGCTGCGGTTCTCTCCCCCACCCGATTTATACATGGCGAATGTGAGTGTGATATACTCGTGTTATTTGTATGCATAATACATTATTGGAATAGTATGCACTATTGTGGCTTTTCTTCTTATCCATACATATCCGTGCCTTGAGGGATTTCCCTGGGGGGGAAGTGGATGGGGCGCTCCCTGTGAACCAATATTGTTGTTAGATACAACTAATACCACAATATAACCCCATGTGAATATTGAAAAATTAAAGTGTGTGTAAAAGTCAAAGCTCATTTCCTCTGTGGGACAGTTCTCCAGGTCCCAGAAGGTGACTAGATTGTTTCTTGGGATGAGGAGGAGCGCAGGTAGTGTAGCAAATATGCAAAAAGAATAAAAATATATAGTGCAGATGGTAAAACACTGTGTAAGTATATGTAATCTAATAGCATAGGAACTCACATATGCAGAAAAATATCACGTGTCAGAGATCCTTCTCTCGCTCTGAATCGGAGCCCGTTAAATGTAGCAGGTGAAATCCCTCAGAGGCACGGATATGTTGGATAAGATAGAGAAAGCCACAATATGCATACTTTCCAAAATGGTATTATTCATCAAATAACCGTATTACAACATCCTCACATTCGCCATGGATAAATCGGGTGGTGGGAGAGAACCGCAGCGCGTTGTATATTGCGTGGTAGGCAGCTTCACAGCATTCAGGATTCTCTCCGCGTGTGGTCACAGCCTAAGAGTCACTTCCGCTATCGCGTCACAGCGGTTCTCTCCCCCACCCGATTTATACATGGCGAATGTGAGTGTGATATACTCGTGTTATTTGTATGCATAATACATTATTGGAATAGTATGCACTATTGTGGCTTTTCTTCTTATCCATACATATCCGTGCCTTGAGGGATTTCCCTGCTACCATTTAAAGGGCTCCAGTCAGAGAGAGAAGGATCTCTGACACGTGATATTTTCTGCGATTTATGTGAGTTCTATTCTATAGATTACATCTACTTACACAGTGTTTACCATCTGCACTATATATTTGTTATTCTTTTTTGCATATTTTGCTACACCTACCTGCGCTCCTCCTCATCTCCAAGAAACAATCTGCCTGTGTGTGTGCCTGTCTGTGTGTCTGTGTGTGTGCCTGTCTGTGTGTCTGTGTGTGCCTGTCTGTGTGTGTGTGTGTGTGTGTGTCTGTGTGTGTGTGAGTGAGTGTCTCTGAGTGTGTGTCTGTGAGTCTTCTGCATGAGTGTGTCTCTGCGTGAGTGTCTGCGTGTCTGTGAGTGTCTGAGTGAGTGAGAGTGAGTGTGTGTCTGTGAGTGTCACCCTCTCCCTGTGTCACCCTCGCCTTCTCCCTGTCGCCCTCTCCCTGTGTCACCCTCGCCCTCTCTCTGTCTTTGTCTCTCATTCTCTCTGTGTGTGTTCTGTGCCTCTCTTTTTTTGTCTCTCATTTTTGTGTGTCTCTCATTTTTGTGTGTCTCATTTTTGTGTGTCTCTCATTTTTGTGTGTTTCTCATTTTTGTGTGTCTCTCATTTTTGTGTGTCTCTCTTTTTCTGTGTGTCTCTCTTTTTCTGTGTGTCTCTCTCTATCTGTCTCTCTCTGTCTGTCTCTGTCTGTCTGTCTGTCTCTCTGTCTGTCTCTCTGTGTCTGTCTGTCTCTCTGTCTGTCTCTCTGTCTGTCTCTCTGTGTCTGTCTCTCTCTGTCTGTCTCTCTCTGTCTGTCTCTCTCTGTCTGAGGACTCTCTGTATGAAGGAGTGTCTGGGCGAGGACTCTCCCTGTATTTCAGGGTCTGGACGGGAGTGTTGCCACCTTTAGGTATGACATGCTTACTCATTTTGAAAATGGCACATTATGAGCCCTCTGTGTATCTTGATCATACAAGAGAGATGGTATGAAATATAAGGTCTAAAAGGAAATTTAAATGCTACCACATCCTTGATTGTGTCCCCTGCAGTAATGAATGCCAAACTCTGTTGTCATATGTATTTTTTGAAAACTATTTTAGACAATGTGTATGTAGGTGGATTTCACTCCGTTTGCTAACATTATACAGACTATTTGAAACCCTTACTTTGTGCTCCTTGAGCTTCTTCTGGAGAAGATTATCTCGAACTTCCACACACCTCTTCAATAAACTCAGGTCTTTGTTGGGAAATATCTGCATGGGAGAAATAATAAGATCCTTGTCACTGAGGTTCTTTGTTTTGTAATGAAATAGGTCACATAAAGAAGTCTATACAACATATTGACACATTCCTCGTATTACTCATGTGCATCGTGTTTTCTTATTACTATGGGAAAGTTATACGCTGCAGCTATCAGTACAATACCTTTTTTTGTGCCAGTTCTATGCGCACTCTTGAATAGTCCTCGTAAACCAAAAAGATGAAAAACAACCCAGGCATGTTTTGTTTAGTGACTTCCCAAATGTATAAGGAATGCACTTCTCGGCCCATATTCACTAAAGGGTGCTACGCATTTCAAATGAATGGGAGTTAGGATGTATTAAGTATTCGGCTGCTCCTTCTCTTACCGTGCATCTCACAACTGGAACAATCTACCGGAGACTCTCACAGCCGCCACCAGAGTAAGTTCTTTCAGAACTAAAGCTCTCACATTTTAATCTGGTCTTTAACTGTTACATACGCCTATAATATATATTATCTCATTATGTACAAACTGTGCATACAATGTATTGTATATAATGTATAACCCTGCTCACTTAATGTAACCATGTATCTGTCATCATAACTCTGTGGTCAGGGCATGAGGAGAGAGGGTGAGTGTGCTTTAAACTAAAAGTGAAATGTGTAATAAAATGTTAGTGCAAAAATTAGTGTCTAAGTGGGTATGGCAAAGAGAAGAGCACCAATTGGTAACGCAATTTAAGTGTAAATAAATGTGACGGCTCTAACCATGTGAAGTGCAGCTAGTAAATGATGATGGCTCAGTGCATCAAGAGAGAGGTTAGAAGGACAGAAACCAGCACAAATGGTACATGGAAAAGAATTAATTTATAAAATGATTGCGATTATGCTATACAAATATTAAAATACACATAGGATAAAATGCCTCAATATTATAATGATACAATGTTACTGAACCCTCAGGATGGTAGAGGGGTTGATGAGGGTTACGAAACAGGAACACCAGCATGGTAAATTGGATCGCAATGTCCAGGTACAGGAGCACCTTAGGCCAGGTGAAGTGGACCCCTGCTCCTCAGTGGTGTTCTCAAGGAGCTCTCGTTGTAGAGGGGAGAAGAGGGGGGGAGGGGGGTTGGCTCCACCGGATATGGTTCAGACTCCTGGCTACACTCACAGCACAGCAGAAATAGATCAGCTCCGGTAGGGAATGCACCCGCTCCCGATATTGGCGATGGTCCTGTGAAAGTGAGGAAATAAGCTCCAAAATAACCTCCTGATCTCTGGACCCAGCATCCACTGCGTCATAAGTAGAGAGAGAACCCGGTAGGTATCCGCCCGCTTTCGATCTCAGAAAGAGAAAGTCAGTCGGCCAGGCGAGTGAGGTTGATGTAGATAATCACCTAAGTTGGTATAACAGCTGCCGCAGGTCCATTGAGAGAAATACTCACTGCTTCTTATTGGAGCATGAAAAGCAATGTGTAAACATCACAAAATAAAGAGCTCTTGTATGTGATGAATACACCAAAGAATAGCACACAATCTATTCCTTCCTTCCAACGCGTTTCGTAGCAGGTGCTACTTCATCAGGGATTAGTTGTAAATGTGGCTGTGTACTAGATCTTCTGTCATGTGGTGGTGCGCGCGCTCTCTTTGAACCCTTATATTATTTCACCCGGGTTCTACTCCTCTGTTGTCCCTTATAGGGACATGTGTGCCATTATTATTCTTTGGATTGATAATGGGGAATGCCGTTTCATTTATTTATTTCGGAGCGGATTCCCTCACCTTCACAGGACCATTGCCAATACCGGGAGCGGGTGCATTCCCTACCAGAGCTGACTTGTTTCTGCTGTGCTATGAGTGTAACCAGTAGTCTGCACCATATTTGGCGGAGCCAACCCCCCCTTCTTCCCTCTACAACGAGAGCTCCTTGATAACACCACTGAGGAGTGGGGGTCCACTTCACTTGGCTTAAGGTGCTCCTGTACCTGGACATTGCAATCCAACTTACCGTGCTTGTGTTCCCGTTTAATAACCCTCATTGACCTCTCTATCATCCTCGGGGTTCGGTAACATTGTATCATTGTAATATTGAGGAATTTTATCCTATGTGTATTTTAATATTTGTATTGCATAATCGCAATAATTTTATAAATTCATTAATTTCCATGTATTATTTGCGCTCATTTCTGTCCTTCTAGGACATACTTGAAAATGAGCGGTAACTCTCAATGTATTATTTCCTGGTAAAACATTTTAGAAATAAAATACTAAACCTTAGCACCCTTTAGTCAATATTGTCAATTTTGGCCTAGAGAGACATGCGTATGTATGCGTATGCGTGTCTGTCAGTATCAAACATCCAAGGAAATGGTTTATTTAGACAAAATAGGTGGATAAAGGCCAAGATTTGAGCTCTATTATTGCATAATATACTTTTTGTTGAGTCAATCCAGTGTCTGAAATACTTTTACAAGAGCTGTATACCATTTAAAAAAGAATTATAAACATAGACATTGGCTGCAGATGTCTGTGATCCCACTTAGAACCTTATTCTAGATATGCTGAAATGGCTGATAATCCCCACTAAAGTCTATGGAAATTTGGGCCCAAAACTGCTGCATTGTATAAAGAATGATCCCTTATATGTCTTTTTTTAATTTTTTGTTACAGATTTCCCAAATGCTCAGGATTTTATTGTGACTATCATAATTGTATTTATTTACTTATTTTCCTCCTCTACTTTTGCAGAGAGGCAGTTTCATGCATGCACTACTCATTCAGTAAAGTACTCGCTCTCATTTTTTTAACATCTCCCTATACATCTATATTATATCAGGAACTGCGTGAGAAAAATCTACTGCTTGGGCTGGAGATATCTCATAATAAAAAAAAGAAGATCATCAAAATATAGGGTGGTACCCTAAACCCTCACCTGTAGCCATGGAAAGATATCAACCAGGCTGTCCTTGGCAACAGTGTCCACAATGCCTTTACTGTAATACAGCATGGACTCAAATTCGGGGTCTCCTCTGCTGTACCTTGTGTTGAAACACAGAGAGCAGACCACATTGGTGACTGCTCGCATCAACTCTGGTGCCATGTCCAACGGGTTGTCCTGGAAACTGCTGAGTGTCCGGCACAGGGACGCAGCTTCGCGAGAAACTAGAATAGGTATAATAGTTAAAATGCGAAACTCAAACATTGACCTCGCTAATGCGTAGACACAATCAATCAAGAAAAATGAAACATACTCTAACTGTATCATGAAATGGATTGTTATTTAAAATGGGGATCCTTGTATGTTGGGCCATATACATTTTTCTATAACACATTTATAGTGTTTCTTCCTTGGCGAAAGTGTGCACTCTCTCTCTCTCTGTATTCCCTTTTGTCTGGATCATTGTTTCTTTCCAGTGTTTGTCATTTGGTGAAAGAGAATTACCATTAATCAACGTGTCATACTATGCTGGGAGAGAAAGCAGTGACAGAAAAAACCCCAACGTGTTTACTTACACAATACAATTCAAGTTTCAGTCTGTAAAATAGAACGGTCATAAAAGGTATTGAGCACTTCTTATCCAAAACAAGAATGTCTTTATGTACAAAGTATATTTACGCAGTCCATTATCAATATAGTAATTCAGAGACAGAAGCTAGATGTATGGTGTAGATCAGTTGTGGTTCTTTGCACTGCTTGGTGGTTAGCATTCAGATGGGTAGTATGTATTTCAGTGTTAAAGTGGATAGGAACCAACAAATGACTCCCTATGAATGATCATTTGCAAGGAATTACCCAGAATCCCTGGCAGCAATGGAGCCCTGTAGTGGTTATGGGGTAAGGCAGGTTTGGGGACCCATCTGCGACATGCGAATGAGCATATAAAAGGTAACAAGTGTTTTTATCATCAGTGTTTTCATTGGATATAAACATATCTTTTATTACCTGGAACTGTCCCATCAGAGGAAGTTGAGCTGCTTTTACACACATTTATTTTTTCACTATTTCACTATTGGTGTTATATTGTGTGTTATTAGTTGTATTCCCAACAACAATATTGGTTCACCAGGGAGCGCCCAATCCACTTCCCCACCTCACCCCTTCCCCTTCCCTTCACATCCCCTTGTTTTGCATAAACATATTGTCTGTTTCTTGGAACCCTGACGTTCCCTGAGAGGTTATACGGGAGACAAAACCCAGTACTGGAAGATATTTCGGTTTTAGAGCAACCCTCTGGAAGCAAAGGGGGTTAACTGGATAACCATCTGTTCCAGATTGCAAAGAACAGGCTTAACATGCCTTAGTTTTATGCTGTATATCCCTATAGACTTCTTTTCCTGATGAAGAACAAGGTTCATATTTACTAAACAGTGCTATTTCATAAGACACCTTCCACCTTATGGTCCAGTCACTTGAATGGGCTGTTCACTTAAATATGTGTTCTGGTGCCTGAAGGTATCTTCTAGAATAGCCCAGCTTGGTAAATATGGGCCTAAGTTTTCCTGGAATGAGCTGCAAAGCAAGGGCTAGCTAGTCTGTCTCTGGTAATAAGGAACTGGTGATGATCCTACATTTTCAGCTACTATATGTACTCCAAGGTAACACCAACCCTATCACTTAACTGTTAAGGGACTCTTCAATATGTGTAGGTTGACAATGTACCATGGATAAGTTCATATCTTGTAACTCATCTCTTTGCTCTGGCACTTTTCCATCTCTTTTAAAGCATGCTGTTGTTTGACCTGTTGTCAAGAATGACACCTTCGACTTGACCTCCCTGTCTAACCGTTGCCCTATCTCTCATACCTCTATACCTCTGGGGGGAAAATTAGATACGTTCTATGAAGGAATCTACAGCATATGCCAGTTCTTGATACATTGAGGCAGATATCATTGTCAAGGATCTATTGCTCAAACAGTTTTATTCACTTTTTCAATTTTCTTTGCTTACAACACATATTAGAGAGTTCAACTACAGTATCAATACATGTTCCTTTCTTAGCAACCTCGTTTCTACTAAAACATTCCTATTAGCAGTCAACCTTGTAAAATATTTGCTGTGGTTTCTAATATACTATTCCCACACACATACATATATATATTTGCATAACTCAACACAGACATAGAAATAACAGGGAATGGGGGGAAGGGAATACTCGGGTAGATACCCTAATCTCTCTTCGTTAAACTTTAATCTGAATAATATATAATCAAGTTTAAATTTGTATATCCAAGTCATCTCTTCTCTCTTTTTTGCATTACGTTCCTTTCCGACCGGATATATCTCTTTTGACCCCATGATAATACAACTTCATCTGGTACACATTTTATAATTGGTGTCCATTTTTCTCCAAATTTTACACCTACTGGATCCCCATCATATATAAAATCTCTGCTAACAAATGAAATATTTCCTTTTCTAGATCTCCGATTTGAGGGTGGGGACTTCTCTAAACATTTGTTCATTATAACTTTCTTCGCTAGTACAAGTATAGAGTTGAGTGCCTTTGGTATTTTCTCATCTCTCCCTTTGTATTTAGAAAGGTCCCCCAAAAGCAGACTTGTTTCTTCTCTACTTACATTGACATTAAAAACACTTTTAATATATACCGTTACTTTGTACCAGAATGTTTCTATTTTTCGACATTTACACACACAGTGAATAAAATCTGCCCCCTCGTGTGAATATTAATGGATGTGTCGTATAGATGTTTTCGCCATGGTGATATATATGCTCTGTGCGTAAATGTTAGAATAATTTCTTGTAAGGCGGCGGAAGGTACACACTTCCCTCCTGCCACCATACCTTTTGTTATTTCTTCTAATGACTCAAGGGTTGTTTGTTTGTTTGTTTATTTTCTCTCTCTCTCTCTCTCTCTCTCTCTCTCTCTCTCTCTCTCTCGAGACCGACTCAGGGAAGCACCACGGGGCAGAGTCATGCGCCCACGCACTGCCAGGGCAGTGCAGGCGCAGCGGCGTGATGGCGGAGCTCCGCGAGACGCATCGCGCACGCGCACGGGTTGCTCGGCAACCAGGAAGCAGGAGAACGTGAGGGAGCTGCTGGAGCCTCCCACAGGCGGAGACTTGCTGAGTAAACCGCATGACGTCATCACGTCGCGACGTGCATCGCGCACGCGCGCGGGTTGCCCGGCAACCAGACCTAGCATCAGGAAAGCCTAATTGCAAGCTGTTTTTGATCAGTGTCTCTCTGACACCATTGGTGGACCAGAACACACCCCTGCAAGGTAATTGGACCCTTCCCACATATATACCTGCTTCTGTCTGTCTTTCATTGCTGAGCATAAACTCCTGTTTATGCATTGTGCTCACCGCTGCTGTCTAGTTTTGTCTTGAACTTTGTCTGAGCTGTTTGACCCTGCCTGTTACTTGGATTTCTACACTCTCCAGCACTTTGACCCCGGCTTTGTTACTCGACTACTCTACCTTCTATTACCCAGGACCTTGGCTACGAAACTCTACCTACCCGGACTCTCCAACCCTGGAACACGGCAAGTACCCTGACTACCCTGACCTCTCCAACCCTACGACGCGGTACGACTAGGACTACGCATTCCGGACAGGACTGCGTGGTTGTGGGTCGGTGCCTATACAACCCCACCTCAGCCCCGCGGTCTTTCGTCCTGTTTGTGGTGAGCGCAGCGTGACACAGAGCTTCAGCATGTCTTTCTCTGGTTCAGTCAGGAAGTTCTGAACAAGTCAAGAGTCATTTTTTTTCAAGCCCCTTAACGAGGCAGCGGAGACCTTGTTAATTAACCCTGCTTTTTTAAAGCTTTGATTAACCAGCTCACTGCTGGACTGCAGACCTGTACATAGGTCTTCCAGGCATACTGAATTCACCCTATCACCAAGGTTCACCATTCTTAAACTTACTCTCTCTTGGCAAATATGTGATGTATCGCTTGACCATATTTAAACGATTTTCCCAGAGCAATTGGAAAAAAAAAGGCTATATAATTTAATAGTAATTTCCAAGGGAGGAGGAAATACAAAACTTAAATAGATAAAAATTGGTCTAAAAAATACAGCTCAACCTTGTTATAGCGCGGTGTGAGCGTGGCTCCCGTGTTTTTTTTTGGGGGGGGGGGCAAACTTCCAGGATTTGCCTGGCTGCTCCTGCTTTTCTCGTTACCTTGCATGCAGAGTTCACTCCGAGTTTCTCCAGTTTCTTTGCCCGGGGAGTTGAGCGCAGCTACCCTTTCTTGGCAGCGAGCCTTAGCGGTGCAGCCCCAGCTCCTCCCCCGGGTTGGCTCTCAGATCCCCGGGCCGGTCCGCAGGCGGCTGAGCCCACCACGGCCAGGGATACTTGCAGTGCCACGCTCCCTGCACTGGCTGCATGCACCACCTGCACCAGCTGCACACACCACCGCCCCTGCCTCCTCCAGCTACCTCTGACATCGCAGCAGCAACCCCGGACCCTGCCCATGGAGGAGGAGCCCCCCTTCCCTGCTCCAGTGCATAGATCCTTGGGCGAGGTGATGAGATCTGCGGCCGCAACACATCACTGTTGCCTCCACCTCCTCTCAACACACACACACTCTCTCCATGATCCTCCCCTGGGAGATGAGGCTGCGGAGGGCGAGACTGTGGGAAGCGAGGCTGCGGGAGGTGAGGCTGTGGGTGGTGACTTGTAGGCATTGGGATAGGCTGCGGGGGGTGAGATGCAGGCATTGGGAGAGGCTTTAGGAGGTGAGATGCAGGCATTGGGAGAGGCTGCATGAGGTGAGTCTGTGGGTGTTGAGCTGTAGGCATGAGATGCAGGCATTGCGGGAGGTGGCTGCAGGTGGTGAGCTGTAGGCATTGGGAGAGGCTGTGGTGTTTGAGCTGCAGGCTTCCGTGTTCACCCCTGGTGTCAGATCCCCTACACCCTGCTCCGGGTAAGTCATGATCGTGGCGGGCATTTTTGTCCCCGATCCCGGTTATAACGCGGTTTCATTATGTGAACCCCGAGCACCGTGTTATAATGGGGTTCAGCTGTACCTTAATTGTTTTAACTATTTCCCTGAAATAGAACTTCAATTTCTTCCACCGTTCTACCTTTTTTTTTTTTTTTACAGATTTTTAATTTATCATCCCAGTTGTGGACACCGGAATTCTCTTTTTCAAAATAAATTCCTAAAACTTTCAAAAAGAGGCATTGTCTATCTGAATATCCTCAGGTAGACTAAAATAATTTTCCTCTTGCCACAACCAACAAACTACAGACTTATTCTGATTCACAAGGGAGTTGGAAACATTTTCATATTTATTTATTGCCTGGCTTATACCTTCAAATTACCGTTTTCAGGCAACATATATACAAACATTGTCTGCATAAGCCTGGCACTTAACAAGCCCTTCGTGCTGGAACCCACACAGGGTATGGCTTAGATAAGACTATTCTGCTCCAGGTGTCTTAAAAAGGGGTCGATGAATAAGGGTCTCAGCGGGCAACCCTGTCTGACACCCGACTCTATGGGAAAAGATTCCCCTACCCAGCTATTAATGACCAGTCGTCCATCAGCTCCTTCGGATAGCAAAGCCTGTTTCCCAACTAAAGTATCAGGGAAACCACATATTTTCAGAGTTTTAAAAAGATAGGCATGATCCACCCTATCGAAGCCTTTGGCCTCGTCAAGATTTAACAGGTACCCTCATAGACCTCCATACCTGGCACAGGATTGGGAATAAGCTATCACCTTCTCAGCAATGTTACTCATCCGATTTATAAGGCCTCGTCCATAGTGATCGCTACCGCGCACGTGGCGCGAACAAGGGACGGCTCCTCTATGAGGCCGACCATACTGCATGCGAGTATGTGCGTGAGGAAGCGCGACGGCGCGCAGCATTTCCAAAAGACAAGATTTTTGGCTTGTTGGCCGAGCGACAGCCGGGTCATGTGGGCGGTTCAGCCAATGAGGGTGAACCGGCCTCGTGACGTCACAGCCACACCTCCACCATGCCTCCCCGTCGCTCGCATCATAGCATTGCCAGAGGCCACACATCGCCTCTGCAGCAGGCACGCGTGACGCCATGCGCGACGCCTGCACTATGTTTTTTATAATCATTATTTAACAATGCTATTGGCCGCCAACTTTTTAAATCTTTTGGATCCCTTTTCTTATATAATAAGGTTAATAGGGATTCACGCTGAGAGTGAGAGAGACCAATCACTCCCAGAAAGGAATTATAAACTTTAGCCAATACTTCTGCTAAAACCTCACTGAAAACTTTATAAAATTCAGCAGGGATTCTATCTGCCCCTGGGGTTTTATTACCTGAGACGGTCTGAGAGGGTCTTAATCGCATTTACCACTTTTCTTGCTGTGCTTGGGGAGTCTAAGCCAATCAAGTCATCCTAAAAAACTGACAAGATATTGAAAGAATCCAAATAACTGCCCATTTCTACAGGATCAGTTGTTTTTTTGCGGAAAAAAACTCTGCATAGTATTCAGTGACTACATTTAGCATCTCATCTTTACTAGCTACACAAAGACCCTATACATCTTTTAGGCCACATATAACCTTTTTAGTTCTGGTTTTAGAATTGTCATAGGGATCTGGAGAATAGATCCTACAGCCACCAAAATCTTTCTCGTTTGTTAGAGAGGGTAATCTTTCATACTGTAATATTCTCATATTTACTTTACTATAATGCTCAGAATTAACTTTTTGGCCATTTTGCATTCTTGTATATAATTGTAGCAATTTAGAGAGGAGGACCAAATATTTATTATACCTTGCCTTGTTTGATCTGAGGTTTTCTTAAAAAATCTTGAAGAACTGAAGGAAACCTTCTCTTACAGTCTCCTCCTATAACATGGTAGAGTTCAGCTTCCAAACACTGCGACCTAGAATCACAGAGGAGACTAAGGGGCCTATGCAGTAAACGCTGATAAACCCCTTATCGCCAGCTTCTCGCCAAAAATGCCTACTGCGATTCAGTAAGCCCCGAGAAGCTGGCGATAAGAGCAAAACTCGCCCTTTTTCTTTTTGCCTAAAAAAAAAATCCGCTAACCGCTTGGCGATAGGCCCCTTCTCGCCACTCATTGCCAGCTTTTCCAACTCGCTGTATTCTAGTAGCTTCTCGCAGCTGATCACCGCTCCAGACTCGAGAATTTCTCTCCAAATGGCCTCTGCAAAAATATTTGGCAAGAAGGTGGGGTCGGGACTTCAGGCCTTTTTCCTGCATCGGATTGATGCCGGGGGTCTCCGGAGCTGATATCTATTAATAACAGCACCGGAGACCCCCGGCATGAATCAGATGAAGGAAAAATGCATTTACAGCCCACTTCATCACCTTAGCGGCTAACTGCTAAGGCAATGAAGAGGTTAAACAATTAAGGCTTATTGTGGGTAGTGGGGGTGGGTGAATGGGGTATTTGGCCCTTGGTGGTTGTTTAGGCCAAGGGGGGGATTGCGGGTGGACTTAACCCCTTCATTACATTAGCGGTTAACCCCTCCCACAAGGCCTAAACACCCACCAAGGGCCAAATACCCCCTTCACCCACCCCCGCTACCCACAATAAAAACAATACAAACAACAGCCCCACTACCCACCTCCTAGGTCCCACAATAAACCTGATCATATTTAATAATCGCCAATACCCCACCCACCCCCGTGCCCCCCCATACTGTAAAACCATGATGTATTATTTTACATACAGGATTAATACCCCGGGCCAGCGGGGGTCCCTGGTGGTCCCGACGAGTGTCTGCAGGCTGCACAGTGAACCCCGGGGGGTACCCACGGGTATCTGGGGGCCTCCGGGTGGTCCTCGGTAGGCACCATGGGCCACCACGTGGGCCCCAATGGGGTCCACAGGTGGTCCCTGCGGGTGTCTGGGGATCCCCGGATCATACCCACAGGTATCTGGGGGCCCTCGGGTGGTTCCCACGGGTGTCTGGGGCCCTCGGGAGGTCCCTGAGGGTCCGCGGGGCCCCCACAGCTGTGGGGCCCCCGGTTCTTCCCCGCAGGTGTCCCCTCATCTGATTGGCTGTTAAAACCATGTGACAATTTTTTTTTATGACGTCATTTAAAGGGAATGATGCCAACAAATCAGAATGGCTGTGCTTCATTTCCCTTAAGATGACGTCACTAAATCCAAGATGGCCGGTATCACATGGTATTTCAGCCAATCAGATCGTGGGAACTAAATCCCCAATCTGATTGTTTGTTGTACACCATGTGACGGAGTCATTTTAGGTCAAGTACGTGACTTCGTCCAAAGGGAGTCACATGGTGTACAACAACCAATCTGTACCACTTTAGGGTACAGATCAATACATTATTAGGCCAATAATTTGTTTTTAATTGCTTGCTTTGTATTGCGTATGATTTTTTCTTTGTGTGTTTATTCTGTGGATGTAATTGTTTGTCATTTTGCTGCTTTATTTTAAAAAAAATTGGCGATTTATTTTCATTTTTAATTAATGATGTCTTGTGTTGGGTAATGCTTTTAATGGTTGTGTTGCCGATATTTTTTAATAATTAATGTCTTTGGTTACTGTTTCAATTAATTCCTATTTTTTTAATAATTAATTGCTTTGATTGGTTACTGTTACAATTAATTTCTTGTTGTTTTATTAATTAATTGTTTTGACTGATTACTTTTACAATTAATTCCTTGTTGTTTTATTAATCAATTGCTTTGATTGGTTAATGGTTTAATTAATTCCTTGTTGAGCTGGTTAGTGCTTTTATTAATTACATTTGTTGGCTACTGTTTTTATTTAGTGAATTGGGGTGTTTCGGTGTTTTTGAAAGTTTTATTATTGTGTGTTTTGTGCATTAATGTATTTTGATTGTGGTGCCCATTGACTGCAATGTACCACTATACTAGTCAATGGGTACAGGGTCGGTATAGTGGGCCTGGGGTGGGTGGTTAGGCCTCCCGGGTGGGTAGCGGGGTAGGGTGGGTTAACCCCTTAATTACTATAGCGGTTATTAACCGCTAAGGTGATTAAGGGGTTAGGGGATATGACAATGTATTTATTACTGTATGTATGCTTTCTGGCAACGGAGGACATGGACCTGCAGTATCCTGATGAGGACACCCTTCATAATACCAGGGGTAAGTAGAACTGTATTTATTTACTTTATTTAGTGCTTCATGGCTAATGTTGTGTTTAATAATGAGCAAATAATCTATTATCCATATCTGGATAATAGTTATTTTGCTCATTACTGTACTGTATGTGTTTGGTGGTGGTGGTGGTGGGGGGGGGGATTGATTTAAATGTAGGCCATGTTTTATTTTTTTAAATACAGGATTGGTGCCGCAGGGCAGCGGGGACACATGAAGACCACCTGAGGACCCCCGGACGCCCATGTGTACCACCCAAGGACCCCCGGACGCCCACGAGTACCAACTGAGGACCCATGGGGGACACCTGCGGGGAAGAACCAGGGGCCCCACAGCTGTGGGGGCCCCGCGGACCCACAGGGACCACCCGAGGACCCCCAGACCCCCGTGGTAACCACCCGAGGGTCCCCAGACACCTGTGGGGATGACCTGAGGACCCCCAGACACCAGCGGGGACCACCCGTGGACCCCATTGGGGCCCACAGACACCCACGAGTACCACCTGGAGGTTACCCATGGGTACACCCCAGGATGCACTGTGGGGCCTGCGGACACCCGTTAGGACCACCAGGTTGAAGTCGATAAACACCACTTAAATCAGCCTGTTTACACATATTATTTAGGACCACTATATCATATTCTAATACATCTCTACCACTGCCACGGTCTAGATTCCAGGTCACACAATTAAAATCACCCCCTAGAATGAGACATTTGGATGTAAACAAAAAAGGTTTAAACTAAAGCAAACAAATCCCTTCTTTTTTTTTTTGGTAGCCATACACATCAATTAATCCGTGTTTAACATTCTGGAAAGACACATGTAGAATAAGACATCGGCCTGGGCTCAGTTCAATCCCCTTTTCACACTGGAAGTCATATCCCTTATAAAGAAACCCCACCCCATCACACAGGTGTAGGCTATAGGACCAAAAGATGCACCACTTGACCATTCCGCAGAAACTGCTAGAATTTCCCTAAGGAATGAGAGTCTGGTTTCCTGAAGGAATAAAATGTCAAAGTCAAGGTCCTTAAAAGGGCTATATGCCAGAAATCTTCTTTTCCTGTTTTTTATTGAAATGACATCTAAAGACCCAACTCTTAGAAGGGTGAGGGAGGGATGTGTCATTCTGAGAAGTTGTTGATGACCACCACATGTCATCTGTTTGTTCTTATTTCTCTCCTTAGTTCTTCTTCAGACGATGGCCCTCTTTTGTTTGAAGGCGGCCTCGCCCCCCTGTCCTACAATTTTTTTACCTTTGCCATCTGTCTTTGTGGTGACTGTTATACCTATAACAGTGGATCCTGAGGCTTATTTCACCACCTCCTGCTGGTGCTAGGAGAAGATGATGCCTCCTGGGCATTCCTCGTTTCTTCTGTATCTAGGGCTTCGTGGGTGTGACGGTAGGGGCAGCCAGCCTCACATAATAAAGGTGAAGCCCGGCTGACTACCCTGACACTGTGTGTAATGGGCGCATCTGTGAGGCTCATTGTAAGGAATCCACTCCTGGCTTTGATTATAGCTTTTGCAGACTTCTGCAGTTGCAAAAGCTTCCTCTGGCAATCAATGGCACATGTGCTGCTTCTCATTGCAGCTTCTGCCCTGTGCTACATCATTGGAGGAATACTCACACACCCTCCTCCTGTGATTGGATCTCCGCCCTTTATATCCTGGGCGTTGGCACTGAAACAGTGCCGAGCATAATCTCCTACCTGGGACGTTACTGTCTCTGCCACAAACCGCCCCAGGCCTCTCTCCTAGCATTCTTACCTTCCAAGTTCCTGAGTATCCAGAGGCCTGTTCTTTATCCTGTGCTGAAGCGTGTTGCCAGCACCGGTACCTGCTGCATTCCCTCCTAGCAGTGGCTACCCTTCCTTTCCTGCGGCCTGCTGCTATCCCCTTGCAGTGGCCTGCCTTGGACTTCTGCGCTGAAGCGTTGGTTCTCCCCGACGCTGCCCTGCTGTCTCCTCCTGCTGAGATCGGCGTCATGGGCCGAGGCCGCTCCTCGTGCAGAAGCCCCTCCCGTGCTCACGCTCCTAAGCTGAAGCGGGGAACTCCTGTCTGCTTGTTGCCGATTCCTTGCTACGACTACGACCACCCGGATGTCTTCTATCCCGACCCTGCTTCGGCCATCGATTGTCCTGTCTTCTCCTACCCCGACTTTGGCTTCAATAACGACGATGCTGCCTTCTCCAATCCTGACCCTGCGATGTACGACTACGAACTGCGCACTCCGGATCAGTCTGCGCGGACTAAGGTCGGTGATAATGTAACCCCACCTCAGCCCCGCGGTCCGGTCCCGGTTTGTGGCGAGCATCGGCGTAACA
>WSYH01001951.1:0-75367 GCA_036426205.1 Ascaphus truei | reverse complement strand
GTATGCTCGGCCCAACAAACCCGACCGCGCCTGGCCGGGGGTAGGCATTTTCCAACTGAAGGTTTATGTCCCTGCCTCGTACCAGTCCCACTGTGAAGCCCAGTAGCTGTGTGAAATAATAGCCTTTCGATTGAAAGACCTGTAACGTATGAGTAGGTTTAACCCTTTGCAAAACAATGCCGTTGGATCTCTTTCTTAAGGCTTGCTGCATCCAGGACTTAAAACAGTCTCTGTGGCCCGATTGTATTATACGCTCCCCTGATTCTCCTTCAAAATAACCTGGGATAACGTGTACCCCTATGGAACTTGCCGACGCCCAAGAGGCCTCATCACTGGACAGTTCATCTATACAACAGGCGCCTCCTCATGTTGGCTCAATCTCAGAATACACTACACTCCATGTACTTTCCTTACACTTGACATTTGCATAAACAAACAGGACCCGCCTCCTTGCCGCTACGCGTCTGCTTTTGCAGATCTCCTATGCTGCCAGTCCGTTGCGAAACCGTGGGGGGTAACCTCCCTCTCCTAAGAATGGCCAAACCATCGTCTCTGTCGCTGCCCGCCTAAGGAAGACGCTGCACGCTCCCTAATCCTGAGTAAAGCCTGCCTAAATTCTGTCCCTGAGGGTTATTCGGTCTTAACACCCCTGCTAGTCTGTCCTATGAGTCCCCCAACGCTGTAACCCTCTGCCATTCCCCCAGGTCATTGTGGTTCTTTCCCTAGCACCAGATTATGACCTTTTGCCCTCTTTTCTAACCCAAAATTCTAAGCTCTGTCCTAGGTTTTTTTTTCTGTTTTAAACCCTGCTAGTTCTGGCTCTGTGGTCCCTACTTGCTAACCCTAGTATTCGCGTCTACTTTAGGTGTGTGTCCCTAGGCAAAGAGGCAATAACCCCCGATTACCCCCACTCTCGGAGGACTAGCTTCTATTTTCACTGATTCTCAGTACAGAGTAATTTACCCCTTGAGTTTTTTCCTATTTTAACCCCTACTGGTCGCCCTTATGAACCTCCCTTGGTTAATCCTGTATCCCGTCATCAGGGACCACCCTCCTTACTCATAGTATGAACCCCTTATGTCCCCCTGACTCAGCTAAATTCTCGGGCTAACGCCTCCTGGAAACTTTCGGCAATAAGACGGGCTCCATTTAAGATATTCTTGAGCCGTTTGTTTCTCTAAACCTGTTCCATAATCCCTACTCCTAGGTATTTTCGCTGACCCCCGTCTTCACTTCAGAGACTGAGACCGTGCTTCTGCAAGACCCCTTTTCGTGGATCTGTTTGTCGTTTCTGATGTCCCCGACCTCTTTCCCAAATACCCTTCATAGACCAGCGAAAGTCCGTGGTTTGCCCCTTTGCACTGTCTGGTGTTCCCCTCTTCTCAATCCGAGGGTTTAAAGGCGAACATTAACTATTTATGTCCCTTTCCAATTGACCCCTTCTTCTGTTATCACGTATCTGCTGTTGCGCCTTAGTAATTAAGTTAGGGCCCTCCTTTTTTGAGGATCAGGTTTCAAGTTTGAAATCTTCCCTTATTCCTGATTTTGTACCCTGCAGTCCCTTCTCACTGTAACTAAAAGTTCTCCTCTCAGCACCGCTAGTTCAGCTCTGCCGTTCCAATCCTTCTGTTGTACACTGGCGTACACACTTTATTATTCTAGCTCGGCCTAGTCCCACCACGCATTGGGTTACCCGTGTATTAGGTTTTGGTGACTGTTTCTGTTCTTCTTTTCTGCCCGAGTGCATTGAGGTATTTTCCTCCAGGCATGGATTGAAGCATTTTATTTATTCCCGCTGGCTGCACATACTGCACAGTATAAATATATCCTGCATTACAATTCCTGATTTTTAGCCATCTGGTATACCCGCGAATCATGGCACCCTATTAATTCCTAACATTATCATTTAACAGATCAGCCGCCCGGCAGCCAGGCGGAACCCAGCTGGGAAGCAAACGCAAAACGGGGCTTGTCAGAGGTGAGGAGCGGCGCATTCTCCAGGTATCTTGCTGCCAGGTACAATACTGGTATTTGCTCGAATAAAGGTGGTCGTTGCAGTGAAGCACCTTCCTAAGTTATCTCTTCCTGTTTTTTCTAGCTGTTATGTGCCTATCACCTTTTAAAATTTCTGTTTTGCAGGTATGTCTCTATTAAGCTCTGTGATAACTTCAATTTCCTCTTAATTGGTCCAAGACCTCCTGTCACTGAGTTTTCCCAGTGGAGTCTGAATTCCCTCACGATGGATTCTCAGGGATCCAATTCTGAAACAAGCGGCAATGCTATCTGATTTCGTACAGTAGCTAGTTTCAGTTCCGCTGTTTCTAATCACCCCTCAGTGACAAGCACGATTTCCTGGTTTTCTATTGGAAAGTCTATACCCCAGCTTTCTTTCCAGATCATGCCACAGCCCCGGATGATTAAAGATGATTTAAGTCTGGGATGCCCCCCTTTAATACTACTGTTTCGATCACGCTGATTCGCCCACGTATTCGGGTATCCACTACTGACTTTATGTCTACTAACGCACGTAACTCTGGGTATCGCCATTTGGAACTTTTCAGTAATACCGCCGCTGTGTCCGCTTTTTTCAAAAACAAAACAACCCCGTCTTAAGATTGACTTGTATTTCTCTGTGTCTCCCACAATACTTGGGTACTTACTATTGCTGTCCTGTCGCCAAAACTAGGTGTTACTCTCGGAGAGTTGAACCTGGAAACTACGATGTTAGATAACCCTAATGTTTAAAACAGTAATATTTCGCATTGCTTTCTCCCACAGTTAATCATGCGAGACCTGGGTACCGGCCCGCGACCGTCCCCCCTTAAGCCAAGCTCAAGTTCATGTTTCCTTCTCTGTGTTGGAGGCCCGGCATATAACCCAAGACCTTATATTCCTAAGGCCTGTTAACCAAAAAAAACTTACACCGGTTTACCCGACTTCCTGCTTTCTCGGATAAGATCTTGTTTCTCACCTTCAATCACAGATCTTTACTCGCAGGTTCTGTGCGGTCCTGTCTGAGTGCCCTTTCTGGATTGATGTCCTCATTCTCTAGGACGAGGACACTCACTGCTGGGACCTCGTTGCTTTGCCTTGAGGTCCCATCCTCTGTCTTGATGGCCCACTATGGGTTTTGGACTTGCTCTTCCCTACTGTCTCCGTGATGCTTATATGCCCCTTTCGCCAGACCATACTTTGGATTGATTTCCCCGCCCCAAATTTCAGAGGCCAAATGAGTGCGGATCCTGCAACTGCATTGTACCACACAACCAATACGTAAACACTACGTACCAGCTCTCCTCGATTGCTTGGGCTTTACAAAGACTGGGTCGTATCAAGATTACTGCTTCCAATTCTTGCCGTAAAACACCGGCCCGCCCTATACCATCGCTAACCCACCACCCTGAATTCCTGGGACGCAGTAAGAGACTCTGCAACTTCTTACATGGACTGATTCCACAAGTGCCATTGTGCCCCGAATTCCCAAAGTGCATTTTGTCGCACCAATCAGGTCCTGTGTCCCGTATTCTTGTATTTAAATATCCTATGCACTGCGGATACCTGGCTGCAGGCAATTCGATGTCCCTATTCCGGAGTCCCCTGGTCCCATTGCCCCTAGTACCAAAAACCGCAGTGCCCACCAGTGTCCTTGCGGCACTCGCCATATACCCTGGTTTTGGCCTAATCTCGGCCAGACACTTCAGGAAAACAACTCATGTTACTCCAGACCTTAAATGCGCTGTCCACCCAGTGCTTCTCACACCAGTGGTGGGGTACGTCTGTAAGGAATCCCAACAAATCTTGGGCTTTCCACGCCACCTCTCGCCCTAGGGAGGTTAGACAACAACTCCATTTGTCCCCCAAATCTTCTTGGATGACCCTGTTCGTCCGGAGTTCTCACCGAGGCGGGGGGGGAGTCGAAGGGCGCGTGGGGGGGTGGGAGGGGAGGGGGGGGGTGGTCCTGTTAAGGAATCCACTCCTGCTTTGATTATAGCTTTGCAGACTTCTGCGTTGCAAAAGCTTCCTTGGCAATCAATGGCACATGTGCTGCTCTCATTGCAGCTTCTGCCCTGTGCTTCAGCATTGGAGGAATACAACACACCCTCCTCCGTGATTGGATCCCGCCCTTTATATCCTGGGTGTTGGCACTGAAACAGTGCCGAGCATAATCTCCTACCTGGGACGTTACTGTCTCTGCCACAAACACGCCCCAGGCCTCTCTCCTAGCATTCTTACCTTCCAATTCCTGAGTATCCAGAGGCCTTTCTTTATCCTGTGCTGAAGCGTGTTGCCAGCACCCGGTACCTGCTGCATTCCTCTCCTAGCAGTGGACTACCCTTCCTTTCCTGCGGCCTGCTGCTATCCCCTTGCAGTGGCCGCCTTGGATTCTGCGCTGAAGCGTTGGTTCTCCCCGACGCTTGCCCTGCTGTCTCCTCTGCTGAGATCGGCGTCATGGGCCGAGGCCGCTCCTCGTGCAGAAGCCCCTCCCGTGCTCACGCTCCTAAGCTGAAGCGGGAAACTCCTGTCTGCTTGTTGCCGATTCCTGCTACGACTACGCCACCCGGATGTCTTCTATCCCGACCCTGCTTCGGCCCATCGATTGCCTGTCTTCTTAGATTTGCTTCATAACACAGCCTCTCAATACCGACCTGCGATGTACGACATAAACTGCGCACTCCGGAATCAGTCTGCGGGACTAAGGTCGGTGATAATGTAACCCCACCTCAGCCCCGCGGTCCGTCCCGGTTGTGGCGAGCATCGGCGAACAGTATGCTCGGCCAACAAAAACCGGACCGCGCCGTGGCGGGGGTAGGCAATTTTCCAACTGAAGTTATGTCCGCCTGCGTACCCGTCCCACTGTGAAGGGCCAGTATCTGTGTGAAATAATGCCTTGATTGAAACCTGTATACGTATGAAGGTTTAACCCCTTTGCAAAGACCAATGCGTTGTGATCTCTTTCTTAAGGCTTGCTGCATCTGGGACTTAAACAGTCTCTGGCCGAGTGTATACGCTCACCTGATTCTCCTTTAACCTGGGATACACGTGTTACCCTATGGAAACGGTCGACGCCCAAGGCCTCATCACTGGACATTATCTAGTCACGGGCGCCCTCCTCATGTTGGCTCATCTCAAGATACACTCATGTACTTTCTTAACACTTGACATTTGCATAAAGAAACGGACCCCCTCCTTGCCAGTCTACGCTCTGCTTGGCAGATCTCCTATGCTGCCAGTCCGGTTGCTAAACCCTGCCTCTCTAAGAATGGCCCAAACCCTCCTCGTCGCTGCCCCGCTAAGGAAGAAGCTGCCACGCTCCCTAATACCTGAGTTTTAACCTCCCTAATTCTGTCCTGAGGTTATTCCTTTAACCCCTGCTAGTCTGGCCTATGAGTCACCCAACTGTAATCCATCCGTGCTTCCCCAGGTCAGTGTGTCTTCCTAGCACCAGAGAATGAATCCTGTTTGCCATCTTTTTCTAACCCTAAATTCTAAGCTCTGTTCCTGAGGTTTTTCTGTTTTAAAAACCCCTGCTAGTCTGCTCTGTGAGGTCCCCTACTGCTAACCTAGTATTCCGCAGTCTAATGTTAGGTTCCCTAGTGTGCAGAGGCAGACCCCCATGACCCCACTTCTCGGAGACTAGCTTCTATTTCCCTGATTCTCAGGTACAGTAATTTAACCCTTGAGGTTTTTCTATGTTAACCCTACAGGTCAGCCAATGAACTCCCTTGGTAAATCCCTGTAGTCCGTCAGTCAGGGACACTCCTTAGCCTCAGAGGATGAACCCCTTATGTCCCCTGACTCAGCTAAAATTCTCGGGCTACGCCCCCTGAACTTTCGGCAATAATACTCGGCTCCAGTTAAGAGTATTCTGGAGCCGTTTGTTCTCTAAACCTGTTCTGCAGAATCCCCTCTACTGTAGTTTTCACCTCACCCCTCTGTCACTCATAGAGCTGAGACCCTTCTTCTGAGCATAGACCCCTTTTCGTGGAATCTGTTGTCGTTTCTGAGTCCAGACACTCTTTCCCAAATACCCACTTCAGAGACCAGCATCGTGGTTGCCCCATTTGCACTGTCTGTTCTCCTCTTCTCAAATCCTAGGGTTTAAAAAGCGAACAGTACATAGATGTCCCTCCAGTGACCCCTTCTGTGATCAGCGTACTGCTGTTGCTGCCCTTAGTACAATTAAAGTTAGGGCCCTCCTATTGGAGGATCAGGATTTCAAGTTTGAAATTCCCTTATTCCTGATTTTGTAACCCTGCTCCCTTCTCACTGATATCTAAAAGTTCTCCAGCACCTCTAGTTAAGATCTCTCCGTCTACACAATCTTCGTTTGTAGAGCCAAACCTTCTCTACTAGCTATTCTGTTTCCTATCTTGTCATGCCTATCACCTTTACTAAAAGTTCTGTTTGCAAAGGTATTTTCTCCTATTAAGTCTTTGTGTTGATACCTGCAATTCCTTAATTGGTCTCACAAGACCCCTGTCATCTCGAGTTTTCCCGATGGAGTCTGATGCGGCCTCACTAAGGAATTCTCCGAGGATCCAATTTCTGAAACAAAGCGCAATGCTATCTGATTTCATTACAGTAGTCTTAGTTCAGTTCCTGCTGGTTTCCAATCACCCATTCAGGAACAAGCAAGAGAGTCCCTGGTTTCTATTGGTAGTCTACACCAGGTCTCTTTCACGGATCATGCCACAAGCCTCGCTGGTGATTATGTAAAGATGACTTTAAAGTCTGGGATGCCACCCCTTAAAGATACGTTTCACGCTGGATTCGCCCACAGTATCCGCTGGGTTTATCCACTACGTGACTGTATGTCTACTACCAAGAACTCTTTGGTATCGATCATTTGGAATTTCCAGTTAATACCACGCCTCCGTTGTCCTTTTGTTTTTTCACAAAAACAAACCCGCCTTTATAGATTGGATTGTATTCTCTGTGATCTCCCACCAATACCTTGGGCGGATTACTGTGTTTATGATCTCTTGGCTGTCTCGTCGCAATACTAGGGTTACTCTCAGGGAGGATGCTGTGAACTCTCCGATGTTAGAAGACCCATGTTTAAAACAGTAATATTTGAACATGTGCTTCTCCTAAAGTATAATGAAGGTACATGGTGTAATCAAAAAGAAAAGATACCTGGGGAGTGTTATGACACTGGGAACCGTCTGGCTATGGACCCTCTATCCGCTCTAGTTCATGTTGTTCTTCTCTGTTTGGTGGGTACCCAGCATTAATCCTCCAAGACTTCTATTCCTACAGCCTTTACAACCAACCAACAAAAAAAAACGTTTACCCCGACTTCTCGCGCCTTTTTGTCTCGGCAGTACGTCACAACAACCAATTACGTAACATTCTAGCTACTACCATCCACTTCCTCTCGATGCTGGGATTAAAGCCTGGTTTGTATCAAACTACTGCTCTCAATTATCTTGAGTTAAACCGCCCGCCCTTAGTACCCTTCCGCAACCACCACCACTGATTCTTGGGTAGGCTAAAGACATCCGCAACTTCTTCATGCTGATTTCCATAACAGGCCATTGTCTGCCCGATCCCCAAAATCATTTGTTAATCCAATCAGCCTGTCAGTGTTCCGTATTCTTTGGTTATCTACTATGCACCGGTGTTTACCTGGCTGCGGGCAATCTGTATGTCCTTATTTCCGGAGTCCCCTTGGTCCCATTCGCCATGTAGCCAAAAACCGCAGTGCCACCATGTCCTTTGCGGCACTCGTGCCAATATACACCTGGAGTTTTGGACCTAAATCTCGCCTGAGGACACTGTCCGGACCAACTCAATGTCTCCCAGACCTAAATGGTCCTTCCACCAGGCATTGCTCACCACACTGGTGGGGTGACTGTAGGGAATCCCATGACAAAATCTGGGTCTTTCATACGACCACCGTCGTCGCCTAGGGGTTTAGAGAATCAACTCCAGGTCCCCCAACTGTGATGTGGACAGTTTTGTTCGTGAGTGTCTGCACCTGGATAGGGGTGGGGGTGACTGTAGGAATCCACTCCTGGCGTTTGTTATAAGTTTTGCAAGGACTCTGCAGTTGCACAATGACTTTCCTCGCATACTCAATGGCACATGTGCTGTTGCTCATTGTCAGCTTCTGCCTGTTTACATCTTTGATGGAAGAATCACCACCCTCCTCCTGTGATTGGATGATCTACGTCCCTTTATATCCTGGGCGTTGGAGCTGTTAAACAGTGCCGATGCATAATACTCCTACCTGGGACGTTAGTGTCGTGCGCCACAACTGCCCCGGCCTCCTCTACGTTATTACCTTTTGCCATAGGTTCCAGTAGTATCCAGAGGCCTGTTCTTTTCTGCTTGGTGAATCGTGTCTCAGCCACACCGGTAACTGGCGTGCATTCCCCCTAGCAGTGGCGACCTTCCTTTTCATGCGGCTGTGCTGCTATCCCCTTGCAGTGGCCTGACGTCTGGATTCTGCCTGAAGCGTTGGTTCTCCCCGACGCAGTGCCCTGCGTTTGACTTCGGGCCAGCCTGCTGTCTCCTCCTGCTGAGTATTGGAGTCATGGGCCGAGGTCGCCGCTTCGCAGACAGAAACCCTCCCGCGCTCACGATCAAGCTGAAGGTCGTGGTGGAACTCCTGTCGCGTTGTGGCCGATTCTTGCTATCAACTCGACGACCTACTCAGGAGTTCTTTATCTGACCCTGCTCGGCCATCGATTGTCCTGTGCTTCTCTCCTCTTGTCCTCCCCGACTTTGGCGTTTTTCTCTCATAACGATGATGTGCCTTCTCCAATCCTGACCTGCGATGTACGAATACGAATCTGCGCCTCTCGCGGATCGGTCTGTCCGCGGTACTAAGGTCTGTGATAATGAACCCCACTGGCAGCCTCATGCCGGGCCGTCCCGGTTTTGTGTCTGCTTGAGTTACATTGTGCGTAACTGATTCTCATTTTTTGTGAGCCTGTGTGTGTAATGTTTTAGTTGTTGTTTTGTTAACCCTCTTCCAGATGAGACTAGTGCAATGTGTGATATGGAAATGGGGAAACTGTTTTGACTTGGGGAAGGGGGCTGTATAATAAAAATCACTTTTTTCCCTATGTTAGCCATGTTCCCTTGACGCACAGTTAGCAAACCATGTAAGTATCTGTGGGTGTTGTTCTGGCAATTTTTCCGTTGTGCAAGACAGTTGTCACGTAGTTTGGGCTGCATCGCGGAGGAAGATGATTACGGTTCGTGACAGAAACTGTGTGTAGTGTCTGACAATGGACTTGGACAAAAAATGTGAGTGGGAAGGGCGTGTTTTGTCTTCACGTCAGGGAACTGGTTCATCGGCTGTGGCAGTGACCTTTGTTTCCGCTTGTCGCGAGGCAGACTAACCTCGGCAGGGGGTAATGAGGCTGGCCAAGGACACAACTCGTGCGGGTGATCATTGTTGCGAAGGTACAGATTTGAAGTGCCGTTCGAAATTTCCCTTCCCCGCTCGCCACAGCCGTTCACAATCCACCAAGGGGGCGTCTAGGGTGCCTAAGACCTGGTTCCTGACTGCCTCCCCTGAGTTAGTGCTGGCACGAACGGGCCTTTCTCTATTTGGTGCGCTGTCCGAATCACGGTTTTATGATTGCAGGCTGGCCCCTGCTCCATGAAAAGTAGGGAACCAAGGGCCTATAGTAAGAGAGCGTGTCCCGACTCGAGTATCAGAATCCTTTGGAGTTGATCAGGAAAACGGCTGTTGGTTTTTTGAAAGTGCCTATTGGTTACGAAAGCAACTGAGAAAGCCATAAGAAGACGTTTTCAGGGCAAGGCCCTAACTGAAGCAGGCCCTGCACTGATTAGGCTATATTCTTCCCCCGCAGAGCCCCAGTTGGTGATGTGATATCCATGGAGGGAGGCAGTTTGTGAGCCGCGGGAGTACCGCGGGGCTGCTGGTGAGGGTGGGCACGCAGAGGCGGGCGTTCTGTGTTGACTCCCGTGTTAAGTACCCCCTCCTTCAGGGGGGACCTCCGGGACATCCATGGCTACGGTTTTTTAGAGGTTCCTACGATGGAATGCTGAAGAGTGAGCGGCTGATGAAGATCCTCGGTATGAACGCCATGAGTCGTTCCTTCTGTCCCCTAACCCCCTCCAGTGAACCAGGTGTAACTGTATTCCTTTCCTTGGAGATCCTAAATCCAGGATAGACTGGACCCCGTACTGTACTCCTGTTGACCTTGATATCCGCAAGGGTTTAGTGGAGGAGAAGTGGTCCTTGGAAAAACTAGGACCTTGAAAATGCGGTTTTAGCGGTCCCTTTCCAAGTGACCCCTTCTGTGATCAGCGTATCTGCTGTTGCGCCCTTAGTACAATTAAAGTTAGGGCCCTCCTATTTGGAGGATCAGGATTTCAAGTTTGAAACTTCCCTTATTCCTGATTTTGTAAACCTGCAGTCCCTTCTCACTGTAGCTAAAAGTTCTCCAGCAGCCGCTGAGTTAAGCTCTGCCGCTTCCAAATCTTCTGTTGTAGGCTGAGGTGGGGTTACATTATCACCGCCTTAGTCCGCGCAAGACTGATCCGGAGTGCGCAGTTCTTATTCGTACATCGCAGGTCAGGATTGGAGAAGGCGCCATCGTCGTTATTGAGCCAAAGTCGTGGGTAGGAGAAGACAGGACAATCGATGGGGCCGAAGCAGGGTCGTGATAGAAGACATCCGGGTGGCGTAGTCGTAGCAAGGAATCGGCAAGCAAGCGACGGAGTTTCCCGCTTCAGCCCTTCAGGAGGAACGTGAGCACACGGGAGGGGCTTCGTGCACGAGGAGCGGCCTCGGCCCATGACGCCGATCTCAGCAGAGGAGACAGAGGTCGCGTCGGGGAGAGAACCAACGCTTCAGCGCAGAAGTCCAAGGCGGCCACCGCAAGGGGGATAGCAGCAGGCCGCAGGAAAGGAAGGGTATCCACTGCTAGGAGGGAGGAATGAGCAGAGGTAACCGGGTGCTGGCAAACACGCTTCAGCCAGATAAAGAAACCTCGGTATACTCAGGAAAATTGGAAGTAAGAATGCTAGGAAAGAGAGCCTGGGGGCGTTTTGTGGCAGAGACAGTAAACGTCCCAGGGTAGGAGATATGTCGGCAACGTTTCAGTGCAACACCCAGGATTAAAGGGCGGCGATCCAATCACAGGAGTCGGAGGGGTGTACGATTCCTCAATGCTGAAGCAAGAGTGCAGAAGCTGCAATGGAGCAGCAACATGGCCATTGAATTGCCACAGGAAGCTTTTGCACGCAGACAGTCTGCAAAAGCTATAATCAAAGCCAGGAGTGGATTCCTTACAGTGACCACCCCCCCCCTCACCCTCCCACCCCCAGGCTCCGACCCCCGCTCGGTGAGAACTCCGGACGAACAGGGTCCATCAAGACAGATTTGGGGGACAAATGGAGTTGTTTCTAACTCCTAGGGGCGAGAGGTGGCGTGGAAGCCCAAGATTGTTGGGATTCCTTACGACTGGTACCCCCACACTGGGTGGAGAAGCACTGGGTGGACAGCCGCATTTATAGGTCTGGAGTAACATGAGTGTTTCCTGAAGTGTCTAACCGAGCATGTTAGGCCAAAAATACCAGGGTATATGCGCGAGTGCCGCAAAGGATCAATGGGGGCACTGCGGTTTTTGGTACATGGCAATGGGACCACGGGGACTCCGGAATAGGGACATCAGAATTGCGCAGCCAGGTATCCGAGTGCATAGATACTTTTATAATCAAGAATACGGGACACAGGACCTGATTGTTGGACAAAATGACTTGGGAATTCGGGGCACAATGGCATCTTGTGAATCAGTCCATGTAAGAAGGTTGCTAGAGTTCTTCTGCTCCCAAGGAATCAGGGTGGTGGTTTAGCGAGTGGTATGAGGGCGGGAGGGTTTTACTGGCAAGAATTGGAGCAGTATCTTGATACGACACCAGGTCTTTGTAAACCCAAGCAATCGACGGAGAGCTGGTAGTAGTGTTTCGTAATTTGTTGTGTGGTTACATGCAGTTGCAGGATCCGCACTCATTTGGCCTTGAATTGGGCGGGGAAATCAATCCAAAGTATGGTCTGGCGAAAAGGGGCATAGTAAGCATCACGAGACAGTAGGGAAGAGCAACGTCCAAAAACCATAGTGTGGCCACTCAAGAATGGATGGGACGCCTCAGGCAAAGCAACGAGGTCACAGCAGTGAGTGTCCTCGTCTAGAGAATGAGGACATTCAATCCAAGAAAGGGACACTTCAGACGACCGCACAGAAACCTGCGAGTAAAGACTCGTGATTGAAAAGGTGAGAAAACAGATCTTATCCGAGAAAGCAGGAAGTGCGTGTAACCGGTGTATTTTTGTGTTAACGGGCCTTAGGAATATAAGGTCTTGTGGGTTTAATGCCGGGGCCTCCAACACAGAGAAGGAAACAGTTGAACTGAGCTTGGCTTAAGGGGTGGAGGGCGACGGCCGGTACCCAGGTCTCGCCATGATTACTGTGGGAAGAAACGCAATGTCGAAAATATTAACTGTTTCTAAACATAGGGTTTAACATCGGTAGTTTCCAGCACCTCCTGAGAGTAACACACTAGTTTTGGGCGACAGGACAGCAATAGTAAGTACCCAAGTATTGTGGGAGACACAGAGAAATACAAGTCAATCTTAAGACGGGGTTGTTTTGTTTTTGAAAAAAGCGGACACAGCGGCGGTATTACTGAAAAGTTCCAAATGGCGATACCCAGAGTTACGTGCGTTAGTAGACATAAAGTCAGTAGTGGATACCCGAATACGTGGGCGAATCAGCGTGATCGAAACAGTAGTATTAAAGGGGGGCATCCCAGACTTAAATCATCTTTAATCATCCGGGGCTGTGGCATGATCTGGAAAGAAAGCTGGGGTATAGACTTTCCAATAGAAAACCAGGAAATCGTGCTTGTCACTGAGGGGTGATTAGAAACAGCGGAACTGAAACTAGCTACTGTACGAAATCAGATAGCATTGCCGCTTGTTTCAGAATTGGATCCCTGAGAATCCATCGTGAGGGAATTCAGACTCCACTGGGAAAACTCAGTGACAGGAGGTCTTGGACCAATTAAGAGGAAATTGAAGTTATCACAGAGCTTAATAGAGACATACCTGCAAAACAGAAATTTTAAAAGGTGATAGGCACATAACAGCTAGAAAAAACAGGAAGAGATAACTTAGGAAGGTGCTTCACTGCAACGACCACCTTTATTCGAGCAAATACCAGTATTGTACCTGGCAGCAAGATACCTGGAGAATGCGCCGCTCCTCACCTCTGACAAGCCCCGTTTTGCGTTTGCTTCCCAGCTGGGTTCCGCCTGGCTGCCGGGCGGCTGATCTGTAAATGATAATTATTAGGAATGTTAATAGGCTGCAATGATTCGCGGTGTATACCAGATGGCAAAAATTCATGAATTGTAATGCAAGATATATATATATACTGTGCAGTATGTGCAGCCAGCGGAAAATAAAATGCTTCAATCCACTGCCTGGAAATACCTCAATGCACTCGGGCGAAAGAGAAAGAAACAGTCACCACAAACCTATACAACCGGGTAACCCAATGTGGTGGGACTAGGCCGAGCTCGTAATAAGTGTGTCGCCAGTGTACAACAGAAGGATTGGAACGGCAGAGCTGAACTAGCGCGCTGCTAGAGGAGAACTTTTCAGTACAGTGAGAAGGGACTGCAGGTTACAAAATCAGGATAAGGAGATTTCAAACTTGAAACCTGATCCTCAACAAAGGAGGGCCCCTAAACTTATATTGTACTAAGGCGCAACAGCAGGATACGCTGATCACAGAAGGGTCAATTGGAAAGGGACATAATATGTTAACTGTTCTCTTTAAACCCTAGGATTGAGAGAAGGGGAACACAGACAGTGCAAAGGGGCAAACCACGGACTTTGCTGGTCTTGAATGGGTATTTGGGAAAGGGTCGGACATCAGAAACGACAAACAGATTCCACGAAAAGGGGTCGTATGCTCAGAACAGGTCTCAGTTCTCTGAGTGACAGAACGGGGGTCAGCGAAATCACCTAGGGTAGTGGATTTGGAACAGGTTTAGAGAAACACGGCTCCAGAATATCTTAAACTGGAGCCCGTATTATTGCCGAAAGTTCAAGTGGGGCGATCCCGAGAATTTACTGAGTCAGGGGGACATAAGGGGTTCATCTACTAGGCTAAGGAGGTGGTCCCTGATGACGCCGACTACAGGATTACCAAGGGATGTTCATAGGGCTGACCGTAGGGGTTAAATAGGAAAAACTCAAGGGGTAAATTACTCTGTACTGAGAATCAGGAAAGAAGCTAGTCTCGCGAGAGTGGGGGTAATCGGGGGTTATCTGCCTCTTTGCCTAGGGACACACACTTAACTACTTGCGAATACTAGGGTTAGCAAGTAGGGACCTCACAGAGCAGACTAGCAGGGGTTAAAACAGAAAAAAAAACCTAGGAACAGAGCTTAGAATTTTGGGTTAGAAAAGAGGGCAAAAGGTCATCAATCTGGTGCTAGGAAGAACACAATGACCTGGGGAATGGCAGGTTTACAGTGGGGACTCATAGGCAGACTAGCAGGGGTTAAGACCGAATAACCTCAGGGACAGAATTTAGGGAGGTTACTCAGGATTAGGGAGCGTGGCAGCTTCTTCCTTAGCGGGGCAGCGACAGAGAGATGGTTTGGCCATTCTTAGGAGAGGGAGGTTACCCCCCACAGGTTTCGCAACGGACTGGCAGCATAGGAGATCTGCAAAGCGACGCGTAGCTGGCAAGGAGGGGGTCCTGTTTTTTATGCAAATGTCAAGTGTTAAGGAAAGTACATGGAGGAGTGTATCTTGAGATTGAGCCAACATGAGGAGGGCGCCTGTTGTATACGATAAATGTCCAGTGATGAGGCCTCTTGGGCGTCGGCAGTTTCCATAGGGTACACGTGTATCCCAGGTTAAAGGAGAATCAGTGGGAGCGTATACAATCGGCCAGAGACTGTTTTAAGTTTCCTGGATGCAGCAAGCCTTAAGAAAGAGATCACAACGCATTGGTCTTTGCAAAGGGGTTAAACCTTCATACGTATACAGGTCTTCAATCAAGGCTATTATTTCACACAGCACTGGCCTTCACAGTGGGACTGGTACGTAGCAGGGACATAACTTCAGTTGGAAAACTGCCTACCCCCGGCCACGGCGCGGTCGGGTTTCTTGTGGCCGAGCATACTGTTACGCCGATGCTCGCCACAAACCGGGACCGACCGCGGGGCTGAGGGGGGTTACAATTATCACGACCTTAGTCCCGCAGACTGATTCCGGAGTGCGCAGTTCATGTCGTACATCGCAGGGTCGGATTGGAGGTAGAGAATACAGGACATCAGTGGCCGAGCAGGTCAGATAGAAGACATCCGGGTGGCGTAGTCGTAGCAAGGAATCGGCAACAAGCAGACAGGAGTTCCCCCGCTTCAGCTTAGGAGCGTGAGCACGGGAGGGCTTCTGCACGAGGAGCGGCCTCGGCCTCATGTACGCCGATCTCGAGGGAGACAGCAGGGCAGCGTCGGGGAGAACCAACGCTTCAGCGCAGAAGTCCAAGGCAGGCCACTGAAGGGGATAGCAGCAGGCCGCAGGAAAGGAAGGTAGCCACTGCTAGGAGGGAATGCAGACAGGTACCGGTGCTGGAACACGCTTCAGCACAGGATAAAGAACAGGCCTCTGGATACTCAGGACTTGGAGGTAAGAATGCGAGGAGAGAGGCCTGGGGCGGTTTGTGGCAGAGGACAGTAACGTCCAGGTAGGAGATTATGCTCGGCACTGTTTCAGTGCCAACGCCCAGGATATAAAGGGCGGAGATCCAATCAAGGAGGAGGGTGTGTGAGTATTCCCCAATGATGTAACAGGGCAGAAGCTGCAATCGAGAAGCAAGCACATGTGCCATTGATTGCCAGAAGGAAGCTTTTGCAATGCAGAAGTCTGCAAAGCTATAATCAAAAGCCAGGAGTGGATTCCGTTACAATGATCCTCACATATTCGCCCATTACAACAAGTTGTCAGGGTAGTCAGCCGGGCTTCACCTTATTATGTGAGGCTGGCTGCCCCTACCGTCACGACCCACGAAGCCCTAGATACAGAAGAAACGAGGAATGCCCAGGAGGCATCATCTTCTCCTAGCACCAGCAGGAGGTGGTGAAATAAGCCTCAGGATCCACTGTTATAGGTATAACAGTCACCACAAAGACAGATGGCAAAGGTAAAAAAATTGTAGGACACAGGGGGGCGAGGCCGCCTTCAAACAAAAGAGGGCCATCGTCTGAAGAAGAACAGGAGAGAAATAAGAACAAACAGATGACATGTGGTGGTCATCAACAACTCTCAGAATGACACATCCCTCCCTCACCCTTCTAAAGGTGGGTCTTAGATGTCATTTTCAATAAAAACAGGAAAAGAAAGATTTTGGCATATAGCCCTTTTAGGACCTTGACTTTGACATTTATATTCCTTCAGGAAACCAGACTCTCATTCCTTAGGGAAATTCTAGCAGTTTCTGCGGAATGGTCAAGTGGTGCATCTTTTGGTCCTATAACGCCTACACCTGTGCTGTGTGATGGGGTGGGGTTTCTTTATAAGGGATATGACTTCCAGTGTGAAAGGGGATTGAACTGAGCCCAGGCCGATGTCTTATTCTACATGTGTCTTTCCAGAATGTTAAACACGGATTAATTGATGTGTATGGCTACCAAAAAAAAAAAGAGGATTGTTTGCTTTAGTTTAAAACCTTTTTGTTACATCCAACATGTCTCATTCCTAGGGGGTGATTTTAATTGTGTGTGACCTGGAATCTAGACCGTGGCAGTGGTAGAGATGTATTAGAATATGATATAGTGGTCCTAAAATATGTGTTAAACAGGCACTTGATTTAAGTGGTGTTTATCGACTTCAACCTGTGTGTCCTACGGGTGTCCCGGGCCCCACAGTGCATCCTGGGGTGTACACATGGGTACCTCCAGGTGGTACTGTGGGTGTCTGTGGGCCCCAATGGGGTCCACGGGTGTCCCCGCTGGTGTCTGGGGGTCCTCAGGTCATCCCCACAGGTGTCTGGGGACCCTCGGGTGGTTACCACGGGGTCTGGGGGTCCTAGGGTGGTCCCTGTGGGTCCGGGCCCACTCGCTGTGGGGCCCCTGGGTTCTTCCCCGCAGGTGTCCCCAGGGTCCTCAGTTGGTACTCGTGGCGTCCGGGGTCCTTGGGTGGTACACATGGGCGTCCGGGTCCTCAGGTGTCTTCATGGTCCCGCTGCCATGCGGCACACAATCCTGTATTTAAAAAATAAAAACATGGCCTAACATTAAATCAATCCCCCCACCCCACCACCACCGACCAAACACATTACAGACAGTAATGAGCAAAATAACTATTACCAGATATGGATAATAGATTATTTGCTCATTATAAAACAAACATAGCCATGAGCACTAAATAAAGTAAATAAATACAGTTTACTTACCCTGGTATTATTATGAAGGGTTGTCTCATCAGGAACTGCAGGTCAATGTCCTCCGTTGCCGAGAAAGCATACATACAGTAATAAAACATTGTCATACCTACCCCCTTAATCACCTTAGCGGTTAATAACCGCTATAGTATAAGGGGTACCCACCCTACCCCGCTACCCACCCGGGAGGCCTAACCACCCACCCCAGGCCCACTACCGACCCGGTACCAATTTTGACTAGGTATAGTGGTACATTGCAGTCAATGGCCCACAATCAAATACATTAATGCACAATAAACACACATAATAAAACTTTCAAAAACAACCGAAACACCCCAATTCACTAAATAAAAACAGTAAGCCAACAAATGTAACTAAAAAAGCACTAACCAGCTCAACAGGAATTAATTAAACATTAACCAATCAAAGCAAGTGATAATTAAAACACACAGGAATTAATTGTTAAAAGTAATCAGGTCAAAACAATTACATTAATAAAACAACAAGAAATTAATTGTAACAGTAACCAATCAAAGCAATTACTATTAAAAAAATAGGAATTAATGTAAACAGTAACCAAAGACATTAATTATTCAAAAAATATCGGCAACAAACCATTAAAAGTCAGTTACCCAACACAAACATCATTAATTAAAATGAAATAAATCGCCAATTTTTTTAAAATAAGCAGCCAACATGACAAACAATACATCCACCGAATAAACGACACAAAGAAAAATCATACGCAATACAAAGCAAGCAATTAAAAACAATTATTGGCCTAATATGTATTGATCTGTACCCTAAGTGGTACAGATTGGTTGTTGTACACCATGTGACACCTTTGGACGAAGTCAGTACTTGACCTAAAATGACTCCGTCACATGGTGTACAACAAACAATCAGGGGATTTTTGGGGATGTAGTCACCACGATCTGATTGGCTGAAATACCATGTGATACCGGCCATCTTGGATTTAGTGACGTCATCTTAAGGGAAATGAAGCACAGCCCATAGTGATTTGTTGGCATACATTCCACTTAAATGACGTCATAAAAAAAAATTGTCAATGGTTTTAACAGCCAATCAGATGAGGGGACACCTGCGGGGAAGAACGGGGGCCCACAGCTGTGGGGGCCCCCGCGGACCCTCAGGTACCTCCCGAGGGCCCCAGACACCCTTGGGGAAGCACCCGAGGGCCCCCAGATACCTGTGGGTATGATCCGGGGATCCCCAAACCGCAGGGACCACCTGTGGACCCCATTGGGGGCCATGTGGTGGGCCCAGGTGGCCTACCGAGGACCACCCGGAGGCCCCCAGATACCCTGGTACCCCCCGGGTTCACTGTGCAGCCTGCAGACACTCGTCGGACCACCAGGGACCCGCCGCGGCCGGGGTATTAATACCTGTATGTAAAATAATACATCAGTGTTTTACAGTATGGGGGGGCACGGGTGGGTGGGTGGGGGTATTGGCGATATTAATATGATACAGGTTATTGTGCGGACCTAGGAGGTGGTCGTGGGGGCTGTTGTTGTTATTGATTTTTATGTGGGTGCGGGGTGGGTGAAGGGGGTATTTGGCCCTTGGTGGGTGTTAGGCCTTGGGAGGGGTTAACCGCTAATGTTAATGAAGGGGTTAAGTCCCCCCGCAATCCCCCCCTGGCCTAAACAACCACCAACCAAGGGCCAATACCCCATTCACCCACCCCCACTACCACATAAGCCTTAATTGTTTAAAACCTCTTCATTGCCTTAGCAGTTAGGCCGCTAGGTGAATGAAGTGGGCTGTAAATGCATTTTTCTTCATCTGATTCATGGGGGTCTCCGGTGCTGTTTATAAAGATTCAGCCTCCGGAGACCACCGGCATCAATCCGATGCAGGAAAAAGGCCTGAAGCCCGACCCCACCTTCTTGCCAAATATTTGTTGCAGAGGCCATTTGGAGAGAAATTCTCGAGTTGGAGCTTGGACGGTGATCAGCTGCGAGAAATACTAGAATACAGCGAGTTGGAAAAGCTGGCAATGAGGCGAGGAAGGGCCTATCGCCAAGCGTGTTAGCGGATTTTTTTTTTAGGCAAAAAGAAAAAAAAAGGGCGAGTTTTGCTCTTATCGCCAGCTTCTCTGGGCTTACTGAATCGCCGTAGGCATTTTTGGCGAGAAGCTGGCGATAAGGGTTTATCAGCGTTTACTGCATAGCCCCTGAGTATCCTCTGTGATTCAGGTCGGCAGTGTTTGGAAGCTGAACTCTACCATGTTATAGAGAGGAGACTGTAAGAGAAGGTTTCCTTCAGTTCTCACAGATTTTTAAGAAAACCTCAGATCAAAAAGGCAAGGTATAAAAATATTTGGTCCTCCTCTCTAAATTGCTACATGATATACAAGAATGCAAAATGGCCAAAAGTTATTCTGAGCATTATAGTAAAAGTAAATATGAGAATATTACAGTATTGAAAGATTACCCTTCTTAACAAGAGAAAGATTTGGTGGCGGTGTGGATCTATTCTCCAGATCCCTATGACAATTCTAAAACCAGAACAAAAAGGTTATATTGGCCTAAAAGATGTATAGGGTCTTTGTGTAGCTAGTAAAGATGAGATGCTAAATGTAGTCACTGAATCTATGCAGAGTTTTTTCGCAAAAAAACAACTGATCCTGTAGAAATGGGCAGTTATTTGGATTTCTTTTCATATCGTGTCAGTTTTTGTTTGGATGACTTGATTGGCTCTAGACTCCCCAGACAGCCAAGAAAAGTGGTAAATGCGATCTAAGACCCTCTCAGACCGTCTCAGGTAATAAAACCCAGGGGCAGATAGAATCCTGCTGAATTTTATAAAGTTTTCAGTGAGGTTTTAGCAAAGTATTGGCTAAAGTTTATAATTCCTTTCTGGGAGTGATTGGTCCTCTCACTCTCAGCGTGAATCCCTATTAACATTATTATAAGAAAAGGGATCCAAAAGATTAAAAAGTTGGCGGCCAATAGCATTGTTAATAATGATTATAAAAAACATAGTGCAGGCGTCGCGCATGGCGTCACGCGTGCCGCTGCGACGAGGCGATGTGTGGCCTCTGGCAATGCTATGATGCGAGCGACGGGGATGGCATGGTTGGAGGTGTGGCTGTGACGTCACGAGGCCGGTTCACCCTCATTGGCTGAACCGCCACAGGACCCGGCTTGTCGCTCGGCCAACAAGCCAAAAATCTCTTGTCTTTGGAAATGCTGCGCGCCGTCGCCTCCGTCACGACATACTCCATTCAGTATGGTCGGCCTCATAGAGGAGCCGTCCCTTGTGTCTGCGCCCTAGTGCTGTGCGATAGACGATCACTATGGACGAGGCCTTATAAATCGGTATGAGTAATTGCTAGAAGGTGATAGCTTATTCCCAACCTGTGCCAGGTATGGAGGTCTATGAGGGGTACCTGTTAATACTTGAAGAGACCAAAGGCTTAGTGATCAGGGTGGATCCATGCCTATCTTTTTAAACTCTGAAAATATGTGGTTCCCTGATACTTTAGCTTGGGAAACAGGCTTTGGCTATCCGAAGGAGATGCCATGACGACTGGTCATTAATAGCTAGGGTAGGGAATCTTTCCCCATAGAGTCGGGTGTGTCAGACAGGGTTGCCCGGTGAAGACCCTTATTCATCGACCCCTTTTTAGACACCGGAGCAGATAGTCTTATCTAAGCCATACCCTGTGTGGGTTCCGCACGAAGGGCGTTTTAAGTGCCCAGCTTATGCAGACAATGTTTGTATAGTGCCTGAAAACGGTATTTGAAGGTATAAGCCAGGCAATAAATAAATATTGAAAATGTTTCCACTCCCTTGTGAATCAGAATATAGTCTGTAGTTTGTTGGTTGTGGCAAGAGGAAAATTATTTAGTCTACCTGAGGAATTCAGTATAGACAATGCCATCTCTTTTGAATTTAAGTTTTGGAATTTAGTTTGAAAAGAGGAATTCGGTGTCACCACAAACTGGGATGATAAATTAAAAATCTGTACAAAAAAAAAAAAAGGTTTTTTAGTGAGAACGGTGGAAAAATGAAGTTCTATTTCAGGGAAATAGTAAAACAATTAAGGTCACAGCTGAACCCCATTATAACACTGTGCTGCGGGGTTCCACCATAATTGAAAACCGCAGGTATAACAGGGATCGGGGACAAAAATGCCCGCCAACGATAAGGACAACCCGAGCAGGGTTGTTGTGTAGGGGATCTGACACCCGGGGTGAAACACGGAAGTGCAGATCAAAAACACCCAGCCTCTCCCAATGGCCTAACAGCTCAAACACCTGCAGCCACCTCCGCCCAATGCCTGCATCTCATGCTACAGCTCAAACAACACAACAGTTCTCACCTCAGGCAGCCTTCCCAATGCTGCCATATCACCTCTAAAGATCTTACCAATGCCTGCACTCAACCCCCGCAAGCCCTATACCAATGCCTACAAGTCACACCACCACAGCCCTCACCTCCTCAGCCCCGCGGTCCGGTCCCGGTTTGTGGCGAGCATCGGCGTAACAGTATGCTCGGCCAACAAAAACCGGACCGCGCCGTGGCGGGGGTAGGCAATTTTCCAACTGAAGTTATGTCCCGGCCTGCGTACCAGTCCCACTGTGAAGGCCAGTATCTGTGTGAAATAATAGCCTTGATTGAAGACCTGTATACGTATGAAGGTTTAACCCCTTTGCAAAGACAATGCCGTTGTGATCTCTTTCTTAAGGCTTGCTGCATCTGGGACTTAAAACAGTCTCTGGCCGATTGTATACGCTCACCTGATTCCCCTTTAACCTGGGATAACGTGTACCCTATGGAACTGGCCGACGCCCAAGAGGCCTCATCACTGGACATTCATCTAGTACAACAGGGCGCCCTCCTCATGTTGGCTCAATCTCAAGATACACTCCATGTACTTTCCTTAACACTTGACATTTGCATAAAAGAACAGGACCCCCTCCTTGCCAGCTACGCTGCTGCTTGGCAGATCTCCTATGCTGCCAGTCCTGTTGCTAAACCTGCCTCTCCTAAGAATGGCCAAACCATCTCTCTGTCGCTGCCCGCTAAGGAAGAAGCTGCCACGCTCCCTAATCCTGAGTTAACCTCCCTAAGTTCTGTCCCTGAGGTTATTCCGGTCTTAACCCCTGCTAGTCTGGCCTATGAGTCCCCCACTGTAAATCCCTGCATTCCCCAGGTCAGTGTGTCTTCCCTAGCACCAGAGAATGAATCCTGTTTGCCCTCTTTTTCTAACCCAAAAATTCTAAGCTCTGTTCCTGAGGTTTTTTTCTGTTTTAACCCCTGCTAGTCTGCTCTGTGAGGTCCCTACTGCTAACCCTAGTATTTCGCAGTCTAATGTTAGGTCCCTAGGGCAAGAGGCAGAACCCCCTATGACCCCACTCTCGGAGACTAGCTTCTATTTCCCTGATTCTCAGGTACAGAGTAATTTAACCCTTGAGGTTTTTCCTATGTTAACCCCTACAGGTCAGCCCTATGAACCTCCCTTGGTAAATCCCTGTAGTCCGTCAGTCAGGGACACCTCCTTAGCCTCAGAGGATGAACCCCTTATGTCCCCTGACTCAGCTAAAATTCTCGGGGCTACGCCCCCTGAACTTTCGGCAATAATACTGGCTCCAGTTAAGAGTATTCTGGAGCCGTTTGTTTCTCTAAACCTGTTCGCAGAATCCCTACTCCTAGGTATTTCGCTGACCCCGTCTGTCACTCAGAGAACTGAGACCCTTGCTTCTGAGCATAGACCCCTTTTCGTGGAATCTGTTGTCGTTTCTGATGTCCCAGACACTCTTTCCCAAATACCCACTTCAGAGACCAGCACAGTCGTGGTTGCCCCATTTGCACTGTCTGTGTTCTCCTCTTCTCAAATCCTAGGGTTTAAAGCGAACAGTACATATTATGGCGCGCTTTCCAAGTGACCCCTTCTGTGATCAGCGTATCTGCTGTTGCTCCCTTAGTACAATTAAAGTTAGGGCCCTCCTATTTGGAGGATCAGGATTTCAAGTTTGAAACTTCCCTTATTCCTGATTTTGTAAACCTGCAGTCCCTTCTCACTGTAGCTAAAAGTTCTCCAGCAGCCGCTGAGTTAAGCTCTGCCGCTTCCAAATCTTCTGTTGTAGAAGCAACCTTCTCTAGCTTACTTCTGTTTTTCCTATCTGTCATGCCTATCACCTTTACTAAAATTTCTGTTTTGCAAGGTATTTCTCCTATTAAGTCTGTGATACCTGCAATTCCTTTAATTGGTTCCAAGACCCCTGTCACTGAGTTTCCCATGGAGTCTGATGCCCTCACTAAGGATTCTCAGGGATCCAATTCTGAAACAAGCGCAATGCTATCTGATTTCATTACAGTAGCTAGTTCAGTTCCTGCTGGTTTCCAATCACCCACTTCAGTGACAAGCAAGATGTCCCTGGTTTCTATTGGAAAGTCTACCCCAGCTTCTTTCACGGATCATGCCACAGCCTCCGGGATGATTAAAGATGACTTTAAGTCTGGGATGCCCACCCCTTTAATAATACTGTTTCACGCTGATTCGCCCACAGTATTCGGGGTATCCACTACTGACTGTATGTCTACTACCACGAACTCTGTGGTATCGCATTTGGAACTTTCAGTAATACCCGCTGTGTCCTTTTTTTCAAAAAACCCCGCCTTTAAGATGGACTTGTATTTCTCTGTGTCTCCCACAATACTTGGGGTACTTACTATTGACTGTCCTGTCGCAAAACTAGGGTTACCTCTCAGGGAGGTGCCTGGAACTACCGATGTTAAGAACCCTATGTTTAAAACAGTAATATTTCGCATTGCTTCTCCTACAGTATCATGCGAGACCTGGGTACCTGGGACCTCCACCCCTAAGCCAAGCTCTAGTTCACTGTTTTCCTTCTCTGTGTTGGAGGTACCCAGCATTAACCCCAAGACTTCTATTCCTAAGCCTGTTACACCGTTTACCCGACTTCCTGCTTTCTCGGCAGGTACCACAACCAACAATTACGTAAACACTACTACCAGCTCTCTCGAATTGCTTGGGATTACAAGCCTGGTTCGTATCAAGACTACTGCTCCAATATCTTGCAGTAAACCCGCCCGCCCTATACCCTCGCTAACCACCACCCTGAATTCCTTGGGAGCTAAAGACTCTCGCAACTTCTTACATGCTGATTCCATCAAGGCCATTGTCTGCCCCGAATTCCCCAAAATCATTTTTGTCCAACAATCAGTGTCCTGTGTCCCGTATTCTTGGATTATTACTATGCACCGGATACCTGGCTGCGGCAATTCTGATGTCCCTATTCCGGAGTCCCCTGGTCCCATTGCCCATGTACCAAAAACCGCAGTGCCACCATTGTCCTTTGCGGCACTCGCCAATATACACCTGGATTTTGGACCTAAATCTCGCCTGAGACACTTCAGGAACAACTCAATGTCTCCCAGACCTATAAATGGTCCTGTCCACCCAGGCTTCTCACCCAGTGGTGGGGGTACTGTAAGGAATCCCAACAAATCTTGGGCTTTCAACGCCACCTCTCGCCTAAGGAGGTTTAGAAACAACTCCATGTCCCCCAAATCTGTGATGGACCCTGTTCGTCCGGAGTTCTCACCTGAAGGGGGGGGGATTTTAAATGTTAGTATTTCCCTATGTACTTATCTCCTTGGGGTTTATGAAATATAAATAACCTTAAGACACCTACTGTTTAATTATAAGGAAAAATAAACAATAGGCTGAGTGCAACTTAACTGGGAATCTTTTTTGGTGATCATCTCTCGAACACCTTTTTTGGAAATATATTGGTTTCTTCCCATTGCACCGCCACTACAACTATTTAATGATGGATATTAAGGTTGAGCAGGAATGACCCCCCTTCCTACTTAAAATAGAAATATCATAGACAGCAGGAAACTACTATAGAAAAAACTTGCAGTTAGATCTGAAACTTTAGAATTAAGCATGGAAATAACAGACAGAAAAACAAACTACAGGGAAACCTGAAACCAATCATAGGAAGAACTACAGATTGCAGGAAAATCACAGCATGCAGTAACAAAATAATGGGAGCACTTTTGTCTTTTGAAATGGGGACCCTGTGAACAGCAGTGGTCCAACCAGGGAAAGCAGTAAATCAAGGTAACCATCTTAGATAGAAATGTGAGTCTGGAAATCTGCAGTGGCCCACCCACAATGCAGAGACAATCCTTGTCCAGGTAATGAAAGTCTGAAAATGGAAAAAACAGGTACTGCAGGGAAGGCTTTTTTTTGTAAAAGGGAATTCTTCTCAGGGAGAAAGTGGCACTTTCCTGAAGCAGGAAGGCAGAGAATCTGTTCCGGCGAGATCCAGAAGTGGCCTTTGTTTTTTGTCCACCGGGTGTGCTGTTGCCTTCTGTTTGCTCTGGGTTCCTCTGTCTGTCTGTCTTCTTGTTGCTCCTCTCTCTGTCTTATAGTTCTGCTTCCTGTTTGTTCACTTGACTTTGTTTTGAGTCAGACTCCTATGCACATGCTTCTGTCTCTGATCCTGATCTGTTCCTGTACCTAGCCTGTATTTGATTCTGTTCATAGTAAAGGCCCTTGCTGGTAATCTGGCTTGTCCCTGTTTGTTCCATGGTCTCAGTCCCTGCTCTCCATTCTCAGCCCCTGCTCCCAGACCTGTCCCTGCTCCCTGTCCTGTTCCAGTCTCCTCGTTGCCGACCTCTGCTTGTTACCTGACTGCGCTATCTGCCGCCTGCCTCGGACCTCTGATTGTGACCCCTACTACGCTATATACGCTACTATAGCAAAGATAACAAGGGTTAAAATCGGACAGTAAAAACAACTAATCTACTGTCTGATTTTAACCCTTGTTATCTTTGCTATCCAGCATGGTGGCTTATCGAATCATTAATACTGCGACTTTTCGTATTATCCCCATTGGTTTGGCACACTGGGACTTTGTTACGCATTGGACCTACTTCACGTACTACGTGTACGGAAAGGACGCAGACGCACGTCGCTGTGACGTCATCTGGATGCAACACAGAACTCCGGCGAGACCACGCTTGCCGATACTACTGGGAGGAATCTTCTTCCGAAAGAGACAGTTCCACCGGATGGATTGGATTCCTGCAGTATCCTGTACCGAGGGCGTGATGATGACTTCATGAATCCCCGTTGCTGTGGTATCCAGTTTTAGCTGATATCTGTTGCTGAGCGGTAACCTGCTGTGCTTTTAGCACTCAATGCGTTTGTTCTTTTAATCTAATGTACGCCTAATACTTACCTTTTTCACGAAACAATATAATTTGATATACTTCACTATGCGGTTTGCGCTGTTTTTTTTCCCCTGTTTATTTTAGTGCTGTCGGAGTGTTGAGCCACCCTGACCCTCTAACAGCTGCAGCTGCTACTGTAATTACAGAGATTGTATGTTTGAATACACCCTATGATTAAGGGTTGTATTTATTTATTTATTCACATATCACACATTATCACTTCAAGTGGGTCTTAAGTTAAATGGTTTATTAGCTGCGCACTATATTTCTTTTTCTTTGTTCATTTGGATAAGACCTCGGAAACACAGAGAAATACAAAATACAAAGAATATACACACTTACTTTGGGTGTGGGGGTAAAACTAGGCTTTCCTAGGTGCAAGACGCCTGCTTCAGCAAAGGCTGACCTTGTTCACTCCACGGAGCTGGAATATGCCTGGAACAGGTAACTTCACTCCTCAGAACCAGTCCTCAGCTTGGCTAGGAGATCCTGGCATCGCAATGCCCCTGGGAAACCTTATCGGCGCTTCACTGGACCAGTCCCAAGACTATCTAGAAGTCTCAAAAGACTGAGAGAGAGAGCTCTGATCTGCAGCAGTCCCTTTTAGAGACTACTACTCCCTATGTTTTAACATGGACAGAGCCTTTCAGCCACTCAGAGCGTGGGAGAATTTTCAGCAGCCAATCAGCGCAAGGTTCATCTGGTTGATGAGGTCAGAGGCAGGGGGCGTGTTGAAATGGCTCGGGACACCCCGGGGGTGGGACATATGTTCTGGCCAATGGGAAAAGCACCTACGATCGCCATCTTTTCCTTAGCCAGCCCATTGCCTCCCACTGGCAGGTGCCACTGCGTCCAGCAGACCAGAAGGTTTCCCCCCAGGGGGTCTCTGTTCTGCAGAACCAATACTCCATCATCCCCCGTCCACTTAGCACCCCGACACCTCTCAACATCCCGTCTCCTCCTTCATCTAGGGACTCAATGCAAACTAGCTGGCACCATAACCATATGCCTGAGCTGTCTGTATAGAACCTTATAGTAAATGCAAAACACGATATAAAGTACACTTCATTACAGAATATACTTTGGGGATATTTGGGCTCAAAATCCAGGAGTCTGGGTGACACAGGGAAGCCGCAGTGTAATTCACCCTGCGTACCGGCAAATCATGCCTGCTCGCTGGGGAGAATTAAATGTCTACCAGCAACTTTGGCCCCCCAACTCCTGCAACCAAAATAATTGTATTTCCACACAAATATCCCCCCTAAAACTGACACACAAGAAATTTCACACTTCTACGGCTAAGGGAACATGAAATAGGAAAAAACCGGGTCATTTTATTTTCCATGTATTATCCTTGGTCTCTGGCTTATGGAGGTACCAGGGACCCCACGGGTAACAAGCGGGCTTAACCTTTATTAGATAGCCTGGTTACCCCCTCCCGTCGCACCTCCGCCCTCAAGACCAAGGCTCTGGGGCAGTCACCCCAGCAGGTGGCTCCCCAGACCTGACAGAAGTTGAGGTTCTTGGGGTGAGACAAAGTCTTTCTGGCTGATACAGTCCTCCATCCTGGTTGGACCCCTTATCCCCTGGGTAGGCACCCTTGGGGCTCAGGACTCTGACCACTGGGGTCACAAAAAGCTGTAAGATTTTTGGGGTGCTGAGTGCAGCAAGGCAGATCTGCAGAGCTGTGAATGCCTGTCCCGAATCTAGGAACCAGGCTGCCAGCACCCGTCCCTCTGGTCAGTCACCTTAATCAGGGAGTCAGTTAGAACACTGTAGTGGGTCACTAAATTCCTATAGTACCCTTGTATGTACCTGCCCTACCACTCTATCTGTTCCATCTCCATTGAGACACTGTACTCAGTCTGATGGTGGGGCTGCTGACCTCCAGAGTCTACCGGGCGATCAGTACACTGGGTCCTGCTTGGCTCACCCATAGCAGGGACCCTCCGTCTCCCTAACGCCTCTCGCTTCCACTCCCAGAGGGGAGCTGCGAGCTGGGGAGCTGTCTCCCCCTGCTCCACGGAACCCGCCCTAAACCTCCAAGGAACCACTAACTGGCCCCTTGCTGTATCTGAACTCTCTGGAGCTCCAGGGGCTGGTACCCAGCCAAAACGCCTACTATGGTCCGCCGGCAAATCAGCATCTGCCTGCACCATCTCCTGGTACCTCGCACTGAGCTCCTGTAGTTCCCTGTCTGTCACACAGTCAGAAAAAAGGTCACAGTGGGAAACATTATACTCATGGGGACACTGGTCGGGCATGGTCTGACTTACCTGCCAGGTCCCTTCGAAGTCTTCCATGTGTGTGGGCTCCAAAAGCAGGGGAGCAATCTTCTGGGGGGGGTGGGCTCCAACAGCTGGGGAGCATAAATAAACTTGGTGGGCATCGGTGCTGACTGCACCACTGCCTGGGCAACTGCCCAACTGTCCTCCTGCCTGATGGCTGTAAACTGCTGCTCATCTGGAAGCTCCATAGCTGTGTCGCTGGCAGGGGCTGCAGGGATCGCTGACTGTGTCTTTTCCTGTAGCTGCTGCTGCACAGCTGCTGGCTGCTTGAGTTCAGGGGACAGCATGTCGCCGGCCGTTCTCTCTGTAGCTGGGGAATGTTGCCTCAGACTGGGGTTACTGGCTCGGGGGGCACAATGAATTACAGCGGGGGTCACCTTCTCTGCCTGCGGCCATGCTGGCACAAAGCTGGTCGCCATTTTGGCGGCAATGAGGCATGGCACCCGCGTGGCACCATCCTCTGCCCTTATGGTGGCTTGCAGGAAGGCACGATCCCCAGCATCAGCTTGGCTGATCTCTCCCTCAGCCACATTGGCGTTCAGCAGATATTCTGGTATTAGAGTGTCAGCTCTTGGGAGTGCCTGATTCACTGGCACTCCGGCGCAGTTTAGGACCTGCTTCTCTGACTGCCCATGCCGGCACACAGTTCTTCACCAGCTCCACAGAGCTGGGGACTCGGACCTTAGTCTGGGGTACCCGGAACCTCTCAATTGGGGAGAGGGGGGTAGGGCTTCTGCAACACCTATTGCTATTTGGAGGAACTGTATCCTTTGTGCTGGCATCGAGGTTGGATACCCCTCAACAAAGCAGGCTAACATCTTGGCCCCCGGGGTAGGACTACTAATCTAGGGACTTCCCAAAACTCTGATGAGTTATCTTGGGGGAACGGTACTGAGTATAGTCCCGAGGGGTGCTTTGCACAGAAGCTGTCGGGCAATGCTCCAGGTACTGCATCAACTCTATTTTGTCTGCAACAGTAGCTTATGGCCCTTGGAGGGTTACCATAGCCACAAGCTCCTCAAGCGAACGACGAACTGGGGTCCCCTTGAGCCACCGGGGCGAACTGACCCGATCCTCCAGACTTTCTTCCTCGTGCTCCGCAAAGGCAACAGCTCCTGCTGGATCAGCACTGGCAAGGGCATCTTCATGTTCCTCCAGTATCCTGTACTAATAGTAATGCCTGGGGTCAGGTTTGCTTGGGAGTTCAGGTTCATCGATGATGTGCTCTTACTGTGGAGGGGACCATCTGACATCCTTAAGACATTCATCGATGGACTTAATGTTAACACTAACAATTTAAAACTTATATATGAGATTGGTACAGATCAGATCACCTTCCTTGATCTACTCATTAAAAAAGAACCTACAGGGATTATTAGTACTACCATCTACAGGAAAAGTACTGCCACGAACAGTATCCTCAGGGCAACTAGCCATCATCCACCTAACCTGATCAAGCGTATTCCTGTAGGCCAGTTCTTAAGGCTTAAACGCAACTGTACTAATGATGTAGAGTTCGAGAGTAAAGCCCTACTTATGAAGGATCGGTTTACAGCATGTGGATATAGTAAAAATACTATCCACAGGGCATACAGGAGAGCGAGGAACACTCCGAGGATAGATTTACTAAAAGTTAAAACTGATGAGAGACACACCAATACAATTTGGTTTATTGGTACATTTAACGAACAGTGGTACAATGCGAAGAATGCCTTTAAAAAACACTGGCATATTCTTAGAGCTGATGAGGACCTGAATGATGTTTTAAGATCTTACCCTGAGATGAGTAGCCGTAGGTCAAAGAACCTACGTGATTGCCTGGTGAGGAGCCACTTTGAGGCTAATGTCAGTAAGACTTGGTTTCCGAATAAACCACCAGGCTGTTTCAGCTGCCATAGCTGTAAAGCGTGCACCGTCATAAAAAATGCTAAACCCTTCAATAATTGGGACAACACACAAACTTTTGAAATAAGAAAGTTTATTAACTGTAAGACATTTGGCGTAATCTACTGTACCTGGCAGCATGTATCTGCACCAAAAAATATGTTGGTAAGACCAGACGCCCTTTCAGGATACGTGCCCTGGAACACCTTGGTAGCATCAGGAATGGCATGGACACGCCGGTAGTGAGACATGTTAACGATCACCATCAAGGGACCATACTGACACGCCGGTAGTGAGACATGTTAACGATCACCATCAAGGGACCATACTGTACTCATCTTCAAAGGATAGATCAGCTCTCACTAGGCATCAGTGTAAGGAATCCACTCCTGGCTTTGATTATACTTTTGCAGACTTCTGCAGTTGCAAAAGTTTCCTCTGGCAATCAATGGCACATGTGCTGCTTCTCACTGCAGCTTCTGCCCTGTGCTACATCATTGGAGGAATACTCACACACCCTCCTCCTGTGATTGGATCTCCGCCCTTTATATCCTGGGCGTTGGCACAGAAACAGTGCCGAGCATAATCTCCTTCCTGGACGTTACTGTCTCTGCCACAAACTGCCCCAGGCCTCTCTCCTAGCGTTCTTACCTTCCAAGTTCCTGAGTATCCAGAGGCCTGTTTATTCTCCTGTGCTGAAGCGTGTTGCCAGCACCGGTACCTGCTGCATTCCCTCCTAGCAGTGGCTACCCTTCCTTTCCTGCGGCATGCTGCTATCCCCTTGCAGTGGCCTGCCTTGGACTTCTGCGCTGAAGCGTTGGTTCTCCCCGACGCTGCCCTGCGGTGAACTTCGGCCAGCCTGCTGTCTCCTCCTTCTGAGATCGGCGTCATGGGCCGAGGCCGCTCCTCGCACAAGAAGCCACTCCCGTGCTCACGCTCCTAAGCTGAAGCGAGGAACTCCTGTCTGCTTGTTGCCGATTCCTTGCTATGACTACGACCACCCGGATGTCTTCTATCCTGACCCTGCTTCGGCCATCGATTGTCCTGTCTTCCCCTACCCCGACTTTGGCTTCAATAACGACGATGCTGCCTTCTCCAATCCTGACTCTGCGATGTACGACTACGAACTGCGCACTCCGGATCAGTCTGCGCGGACTAAGGTCGGTGATAATGTAAACCCACCTCAGCCCCGCGGTCCGGTCCCGGTTTGTGGCGAGCATCGGCGTAACAATCAGGAAGGGGAACTGGGATCAGGAACTACTCAAAATTGAGTCACGTTGGATTTACACTCTCCAAACACTGTCCCCAAAAGGTCTTAATGAGGGGTTGTATTCAGCCCCTTCATCTAGCCTGACCCTATAGATGAGCATGCACACCATAAACTCACATTCTTTAATATGAATGATTATCTCACTATTGTTAACACTTTGTTTGGTGTGTGACTGCTCTCAGTTAATAATAAAACAGGCTCTCAGTGCTGTAAGTCTAAGCTGCCCTCTCCTCAGTGTCCCTGTGTAGCGCTGCGAGCTTATCCATACATAGACACTGCACAGTCATTTTACTTACCACTGTACTGAGAATAGGACGCCATTAGACCAATCAGAGCTCACATCCTGTGATAAATACCGGGGGCTGTACAGGTGCTCCTGTTCAGCCTTGAGAAAGCACGCCCAGCGAATCGTACGTCAGAGGGGCGGTATCTGTGCTCGTGTTCGGACGCGACCGCTTCTACCAGCTCTCTGTTTGGAGCTATGTCTGTGCAATAGTATGCACATTGTTTTTAACTGCAGCAGTACCCACTGGTTTATACTGTATAAGCACCCTGCATTAGCTAGATGGTGCATTGCTACTTAGCGCTACCACCGGGGCTGCTGTACTACCGCTGGATACACTGCATATCATTTGCATCTTTGGATACTAAGAGTAAGCAGGCACAACTTGTGCACTGCTGTATCAGCTTCACCTACCTGCTCATATTGGCTAAGTGTGATTTTGGGCTAACCGTGTCTAGGCTAGCACTCAATCCAAGCTGTGCAATCTTTACATTAGATCTGCTGACCCATCAGCTCACTCTCCTGAGTGAGTCTTTTGCTGCAGCCTAGACACCATATGTGCTATATAACTCTGCACAAGCCATTGGCCTGTGGTCAGATAGAGATTCCGGATCAGTCATACTTAGACTGAACCCCAATCCAGACCATTATATGTGTATCTAAAGACACAGCGTTACTTACTCTAGGTGTCTTAGGTACCCTGTTTGGGCCTACCCGCATGAGGTAGCCACCACCAGCATTAGCTGAGTTCATACCCTCTATAGGGGCATTACCATCCTCACCTCTACCTGTAGGCAGGAGATATATATAGCTGTACCGTTGACTCAGCATTAGACTGGGATTTCCATCTCTCTTTGGAGGGCAGCACTATTGGTAGGCCCTGTATCCGGCTGGATTTTAATATTTCGCTGCTTTTTAGGCTCATTATTGAGTCTCACTTATTTGGACCTTCTAGCGTTCTATTTTTTATTTGAGTATTACTCCCAATAAAGTGTTTTAATTATTTCACTCCTCACCGTATATACACTCTTATTTCCACTGCTGCACCTGTGATCATAGAGTGAGCTGAGTGCTCCCCATTGGGGTTCTGTTCTCTCCGTGTTTCCCTTGTATATCACCCCAGATTGTAGCACCATCACCACTCAACCCATCCACCATTCCCCTCCTCTGAGGTCGTTGCTTGGGAGCCCACCAGGGGTCACTGTTCCATAGGAGCTCCGGAGGAGCTGGTTAGAGGCGCTCAGGCCTCCCCTCTTCCTCTCTATGGTCCCTCTGCTGCAGCCGGATGTCCTGGTGTGTGAGGTTTGATTCCGGCAGGAAACACTGACCCTGAGCACAGACTGTCCCACATCCTGAGGGGGGAATCCAGGTCACTCCCACAGGGAAGGACTGAGAGATCACAGGGGCTCCCCCACCCTCCATAGGAAGTACACACACAGTGAGGAGGGGATAAAGTGCACATCTCAGGCACTGAGGGGGGGGACACACTGAGGAATAGGCTCTGCAGCCTCTAAGTCCCTTTTCCTGTGTCCCCCTCACATTGCCCACCCCCTGCTGCACAGAGATCTTCAGCCTGTGTTATTGGGTAAGTGCTTTCCTCCTCCTCCCTTCCCCTCCCGTGTGTGACCTGTGCACATTATCCCAGTGCTGCTCTGAGCTTCCTTACACACAGGAGCCTGAGAGGCTGAGCCTCTGATAGTGAGGGGGAGCCTCTGGCACTGGGGGGGTTACTCCTCCTGTATCACAGGGACTGGGAGATAATGGGGGTTATTTTACATTGGGAATTAACATTAGGGATCAGTGAGGATAAGATTGGGAAAGTTATTAAATAGAGTTAGAAAGTAAGTAGATTGAGGGAGTATTGGTTGGAGTTTAACTCCTTCATTACCACAGGGGCAGCATCCTGTGTGTGTTATGGGCTATAGCTTCTCTATACACGATACATAAAGCTTGGCCCCCTGCAGACGCACTTACCTGAACCCCCTCCTACTGTCTCTGTACGTTCTCCCCACCAATTAGATTGTAAGCTCCCCGGAGCAGGGACTCCTCTTCCGAAATGTTACATTTATGTCTGAAGCACTTATTCCCATGATCTGTTATTTGTATTATTTGTTATTTATATGATTATCACGTGTATTACTAATGTGAAGCGCTATGTTCACTAATGGCGCTATATAAATAAAGACATACATACAATTGCTGTTGGTATGTACATACTAACTCATTTTAAATGCCATCTTACGCAAGTTTATATAATTATTTCACATAACTGCTTAGAATTTTTTTAAATACATATTGCAGCAAGGAATTCTGGGAAATGACATGCAAATGAGCACACACTTGTCAAGTCCATTATTACATATATAGCCATGCATAATAATTAGGGTGACCATTCGTACCGGTTTTACCGGTACAGTCCCGGTTTTTTGAGGCCTGTCCCGGTTTTTGTCCCGGTTTTTGTCCCGGTTTTGTCCCGTTTTTTGTCCTGGTTTCTGTCCCTGGTCCCGGTAGGCGGCCGGTAAGTATTTTGTATGTGTGTGTGAATGCTGCCGGGGGAACTGAATGCAGGAGAATGCCGGGGGCGGGACTTAGAATGCCGGCCGGCCCGTTGGGGATTGGATGAATGATGCTGCCGGGGGTGGGACTTAGAATGCCGGCCGGCCCGCAGGGGATTGGTCGCAGCATGTCAGAGGAAGCCGGGGGCGGGGCTTCCACTTTGTGAAGCGCACACGTGACTGACTGCCTTCCCGCTCCCGGCTCCTCTGCTCTGTGCGCGGTGAGTGTCCCCCTTCTGTCCCGGGTCCCAGGCGGGGGGTGTGGGTGCGCAATAGGAGGTGGTAGCATGGGTGCGCTTGCCCTTGCCCCCGCGTGCGCCTGCCCTTGCCCCCCGGCGTCAGCCCCGCGGTCCGGTCCCGGTTTGTGGCGAGCATCGGCGTAACACTCATTTTGGCCTGTGTGTAATGTATTGTGTGTAACCTCTTCCAGATGAGAGCTATGTCATTGTGTGATATCTGGAAGGGGGAAAACTGTGTGACTTGGGGAACGGGGACTGTATAATAAAAGCACTTTTATTCCCTATGTTAGCATGTTCCCTGCACAGTTAGCAAAGCCAGCAATGTCCTGTGTGTTTCTGGCATTTTTCCGTGTGCAGAGACAGTATGTCACTTAGTTGGGCTGCACGCGGAGAAATTACGGTTCGTGACAGAACCTGGGAGTGGCTTGACAATGGACTTGGACAATGGTGAGTGGGAAGGGCTGTGATTCACGTCCGGGAACTGGTTCTCGGCTGTGCAGAGCCTTTGTTTCCCTGGGGCGCTGAGGCAACTAACCGGCAGGGGGTATGAGGCTGGCCAAGGAAACTGTTGCCGGGTGTTAGTGCCGAAGGTACGATTTGCAATGGCCAGTTCGAATTTCCCGCTCGCCAGCCGCTCACTCCCCAAGGGGCAGTCTAGGGTGCCTAAGCCGGCCCCTCCTCCGATTAGTGCAGCCGAACGAGCCCTTGTCCTCTTATTGGCTGCGCTGTCACGATCCGTGTTCTGATTGCCCGGCGGCCCCTGCTCCATGAAAAGTATAGGAGACCAAGGGCTATGTAAGGAGCGCGGCCGATCAGAGTACCAGATGAGCTTTGGAGTTGATCAGGGACACGGCTGGTGGGTTTTTCGAAAGTGCTATTGGACGAATAGCACTGAGAAGCCAGAGAAGAAGACGTTCAGGGCAGGCCTACTGAAGCAGGCCCCTGCACCTAGATTAGGCTATATTCTTCCCCCGCAGACCCCAGTTGGTGAGTGATACATAGGAGGGAGGCAGTTTGTGAGCCGCGGGAGGACCCGGCGGGGCTGCTGGTGAGTGGGGAGCACGCAGAAGGCGGCGTGACTCCCAGGTTGTTACAGTACCCCCCCCTTCAGGGGCGACCTCCGGGCATCCATGGCACGGTTTAGAGGGATTCCTACGATGGAATGCTTGAAGAGTCGAGCGGCGTGAAGATCTCGGTAGGGAACCCATGAGCGTTCCTCATGCCCTAACCCCCTCCAGTGGACCAGGTACTGTACTCCTCCTCTGGAGATCCTAGAATCCAGGATAGACTGGACCCCGTACTCCTGTTGACCTTGGATCAGCAGAGGGAGTGGAGGAGAAGTGGTCTTGGAAAAACGAGGACTCTGAAATGCTGGTTTTAGCAAGGATATATGAAAGACCGGAGGAATCCTCATTGAGGGCGGAAGACGCAGATGATAAGCCACTGGATTAATCCTCCTGACCACGGGAAAGGGACCGAGGAACTTGGGTGCCAACTTCATAGTAGGAACCTTTAGTCGTATATTCCTGGATGAAAGCCATACCCTGTCTCCTGGAGCGAATTCTGGAACCTGGCGTCGAAGGCGATCTGCTTGGAGTTTCTGTCTCCCAGTGGCCACCTTTAAGTTTTCCTGAATCCTCCTCCATAAGTCTTTCAGCCGGGAGATATGTTTGTTGACCGCTGGTACCCCCGAGGATAGGGGGGAGGAGGGTAAGCGGGAAGGATGAAAGCCAAAATTTATAAAGAAGGGAGATTCTTGAGTGGAGTCATTACGAAGGGAGTTGAGGGCAAACTCGGCCCAAGGAAGCAGATCCACCCAGTCGTCCTGTGTATCGGTTACGAAACATCGAAGGTATTGTATTGTTCCAGGTTTTGGTTGGCTCTCTCCGTCTGCCCATTGGTCTGTGGGTGGTATCCAGAGGAGAATTGTAATGGAATGCCCAATTTTAGAGAAAAGGCTCACCAAAATTTTGACACGAATTGAGACCCTCGGTCCGAAACGACGGTCGAAGGCACTCCATGGAGACTAAAGATTTCCTGGATGAAAACATCCGCAAGCCTGGAGGAATTCGGAAGGCCCCTCAAGAGAACAAGGTGCGTCTGTTTGGAAAAGCGATCAATTACCACGAGAATAGTATTCATCCCTTTGGAAGTTGGGAGCTCCACAATAAAATCCATAGAAATATGGTTCCAAGGCCGATCTGGGATGGGTAATGGAAGAAGAAGGCCTGCTGGTCTGACCCGGGGTACTTTGTTGCGAGCACATGTGCCACACGCCTTTACAAACTCCTCCACATCTTTAGACATCCCTGGCCACCAGAAGGTTCGCTGGATAAGGTCGTTAGTTTTCCGTATCCCTGGGTGTCCTGCCGATTTAGAGGAATGGCACCACTCGAGGACTCTCTTGCGATGTTGCGGTGCAGTGTAGAGCCTTCCCTCCGGGAGCCTGAGCCCCATAGGAGCCTGTGATTGCTCGGATCGGATCTTGTCCATGATATCGAAAGAGTTGGCGGATACGATAAATTTGGATGGAATTATCGTCTCTAGCCGCTCTTCAGATCTATCCTCTGCAAGGAACTGTCGAGACAGAACATCCGCCTTCAGGCTTTTGGAGCCTGGAACGAAGGAGATGAAGTAATTGAACCGGGAGAAGAATAACGCCCAGCGGGCTTGTCGGGCGCTCAATCGACGTGCCCCTTCTAAGTAGAGGAGGTTCTTATGGTCTGTGAGTATGGTTATGGGAGTTTCCGTGCCTTCTAAGAGGTGTCTCCATTCCTCTAATGCCAACTTGATAGCCAAGAGCTCCCGGTTACGACATCATAATTCCGTTCTGCGGAAGCAAATTTCTTAGAAAAGAAGGCACATGGGTGTAATCTTGCTAAGGGGGAAGTCCTTTGGGACAAAATGGCGCCAGCCCCGACGTCAGAGGCATCCATTTCCAGGGTAAATGGGAGATTAGGATCTGGGTGGGTGAGGATCGGGGCAGACACGAAAGCCTTCTTGAGAAGATTAAATGCCTGAATGGCGGATTCGGACCATGAAGAGGGATCTGCACCTTTTTTGGTTAGAGCAGTGATGGGAGATATCGTGGTGGAAAAATTGCGAATGAAGCGACGGTAGTAGTTTGCAAAACCTAGAAAGCGTTGCACGGCTTTAAGGGTGGTCGGACGGGGCCAGTCCAGAATGGCCTTTAGTTTCACTGTATCCATAGTGAACCCGGAGTCAGAGATAATGTATCCCAGGAACAACACGGATGTCAGATGGAATTGGCATTTCTCCAATTTCGCAAAGAGATGGTTCTCCTGGAGGTGTAACAGCACCTGCTAAACGTGTTTAATGTGTTCTTGGACGGACTTAGAAAAGATTAGGATGTCATCTAAGTAAACAATGAGAAACTTGTTAAGAATGTCCCGGAAAATCTCATTGACGAAGTCCTGAAAGACTGCTGGCGCGTTGCACAGGCCAAACGGCATGACCAGGTATTCATAATGGCCGTCATGGGTGTTAAATGCAGTCTTCCACTCGTCCCCCTCGCGTATCCTTACCAAATTGTAAGCGCCCCTTAAGTCCAGTTTAGAAAAAATGGTTGCTCCTTGAAGGCGGTCGAAGAGCTCCAAAATCAAAGGCAGCGGGTAGCGGTTTTTGCGCGTGATGTAATTCAAGCCCCAGTAATCAATGCATGGACGAAGAGACCCGTCCTTTTTCTTTACAAAAAAGAAGCCCGCTCCAACTGGGGAAGAAGATTTTCGGATGAAACCCCTCTCCAAATTCTCCGCAATGTAAGTGTTCATGGCTTTAGTCTCTGGGAGAGAGAGTGGGTAGGATCGTCCCCTGGGAAGAACTGCCCCGGGCAGCAGGTCGATCGGACAGTCGAAAGGTCGGTGTGGAGGTAGAACCTCGGATCGGGCTTTGTCGAACACATCGCGGAATTCCAAATATACAGTGGGCAAGGAGTTGACCTCCTCTGGCAAGGTACACAAACCTCCAACATTCTGGAACAGCCTGGTACAGGTCTTGGCACATTGAGCACCCCACTGGATGGGTTCCCGGTTGGTCCAGTCGATGTGAGGATTATGAACTTGGAGCCAAGGAAGACCCAGAATCAACTCGACGGAGGGAGTGTGGATGACATCGAGGGTAATGGTCTCTGTATGAGCCCCGATGCACTGCAGTAGGAGAGGCACCGTCTGTAGCGTGATGAAGGCCAGCTGTAGAGGTCGACCATCAATGGCCTCCAGGCCCACTGGAATCCTCTTGCTGGTAAGTTGAATATTGTTCCGTCTAGCAAAGGCTTGATCGATGAAATTGCCTGCGGAGCCGGAGTCCACGAATGCCAGTGCTTGAGTATGAAACCCCTCTCCAGACAGCGTCACTGGCAGCAGGATCCTGGTGGGAAGGACATCCTTGATGATGGGGAGAGAGGCAGTGTTCCCAACGAGACTCCCCGGGATCTCATTGGGATTTGGCGTTTCCCGGCTTGTGGGGACACTGGAACACCAAGTGACCGGAATTGCCACAGTACATACTGCTGCGGCAGCTTTTATTCTAACAAATCACCAGTTTTTCCCTGGCTTGTACCTGGAATGTGACGCTCTTCACCTGGCGCATGCCGCGTTCATTTTGCGTTCCCAGCCACGGGTCATGCCCGGCTGACGCGCGGTTGATGAGTTTATTGATAATGGTTCGGATTTAATAGGCTGCAATGCTTCGCGTGTCCGCCAGATGGCAGATATTCATGAATTATAATGCGCATGAGCTTCAGTAATGTGTCAGCTTGCAGGTGTTTCGTTTAAAAAAGATACTGTACCACAGTGTGCCATTGTAACTTGGCCTTGAGACTGAAGGAAGAGGTTGCAAAAATTTATCAATTTAGGCTTTTCATATTAAAGAAAGACAAAGACCAGTTTCGGTTACAGTATTCTCCAGAGACCCGCCCGCCATGAGTGTTCAAGTGCAGCCCGCTTTCCAAAAACCCGACAGAGGTTACGCGTATTTGATATGTGCCGCGATTAATGCAACAGAGGATAAGATGGCAACAGTTGTTCAAATTTATAAGTATTTTATGGAAAACTATGACTTTTACAAATTTTCGCTAACTCCTCATACGTGGAAGCGTGCAGTAAGGAAAAGGTTATGTAGCGATCCCTGTTTTCATCGTATTGAGCCACAATTTGTTGGAGGGTATTGGTGTGTATCACCGGATTTTCCGGTATCTATGATCATGAAGGCGGCAAAAGGCGAAGGGTCGTGTTAAAACCAACTAAGAAACGACAGTCGCTGCCAAGCAATGCACCAGCACCGGCTTCCAATGATGGTCCCGCCGTCAGTGACAACCCTGAGCCTGAGGCTGAGCCGGATTTCGCGTGCAGTTTTGATGAAGCTTGCATGTACCTAAGCGATTTGCAGCCTCACCAGCTGACTACAGGTGGACTAGTCCCGCTGCAAACTATCGACGTGGATGATCAAGAAAGCTGGACTGGCAGTGGATCGGCGCCGGCGCCAGCTGAACGGGAAATACTATGGTGAGTATTGTTGCCGTATTATTTTCTGTGTTTTTTTAATTTTGACAATACTGTATAAATATCGGTGCGATTCCAAAGTCAAGCGATTCTCCTGTAAGCAATATCATTGGCTGAGCGGCTTCTACAGTACCGTACTGCAAATACTGAACAATTGGTGGAACGCTAGCCGCATGCGCATGTGAACAGGAGAAAATTATTGGTGGGGCTGGCTGGGTACTTCTTTAGGGGGCTGACCATTACTGTACATTAAAACTTTTCTTTTTGTTTTTCCTCAGAAAAGAAAACGGCTAATGGGGGATCAAAGAACTAGATTGGTCATCACTCGAGTCTAGGCGCAAAGTTCACCTTTCCTGTCTTGCCTTTAAATTCTTCATGGGCAAGCTACCCAGCTACCTGAACAAGCTCCTCACCCCTACCACATGCAGCACTTATCACCTGAGATCAGACTCCAAAAGACTGTTCATGGTCCCAAGGCTCAACAAAGTATCCGGACGTTCCTCCTTCTCCTACCGTGCACCCCAAAACTGGAACAACCTACCAAAGACTCTCACATCCACCACCAGTTTAAGTTCTTTCAAATCTAAGGCTGTCTCACATTTTAATCTGGTCTGTATGAATAGCACTGTGGATATTCTAAACACGATACATAATGCTTGGCCCCCTGCAGACGCACTTACCAGAACTCCCTCCTCCTGTCTCTGTACGTTCTCCCTACCTACCAATTAGACTGTAAGCTCCTCGGGGCAGGGACTCCTCTTCCGAAATGTTACTTTTATGTCTAAAGCACTTATTCCCATGATCTGTTATTTATATTATCTGTTATTTATTTGATTACCACATGTATTACTACTGTGAAGCGCTATGTACACTAATGGCGCTATATAAATAAAGACATACAATACAATACAACTGTTTCATACGCCCATAATATATATTTTCTTTAACTGTGCACGCAATGTCTTGTATATAATGTATACCCTGTTCATTTATGTAACTGCATTTGTAACCATGTATTATTTGTTTTACTCTGTGCCCAGGACATACTTGAAAACGAAAGGTAACTCTCAATGTATTACTTCCTGGTAAAATATTTTATAAATAAATAAAATAAATAAATTTCGATGGATAATATCGCGTTGTGTGACAATGCCTGCACATTGCTGAATCGGATTTAAAACCCCACGTCTACAGTTTTTTTGCCCGTGTTCCGGCCGTACAGTATACTGTGTAATAAACCCGAAAAAATAAAACTATGCATTTATTCTACATGTTCAGTATCATTTACATTATGTGTGTTCTACAGTATACAGTGTAAAGGGGGTTTAAGGCTGCACACCACAATATAAATAAATACATACAGTTTACCGGTGCTGCTGGTTCAACACAAAGACCTGCAAACGACCAAACCCTACCCCTCCTCCAAAGACCTGCGACTGACCAAACCCTCCTCTACCCCTCCCCCAAAGACCTGCGACTGACCAAACCCTCCCCTACCCCTCCCCCAAAGACCTGCGACTGACCAAACCCTCCCCTACCCCTCCCCCAAAGACCTGCGACTGACCAAACCCTCCCCTACCCCTCCCCCAAAGACCTGCAAACGACCAAACCCTCCTCTACCCCTCTTCGGCCACCCGCTGAGACTGCAAGGCCCACCCCACCTCCCACCCAAAGCCCTCTGTATCTGGAAGGGCCGCTAACTTGAACCACAGAGGCCCTTGGTGGAGGCGGCTGAAGCTGCAAATTTAGCCCCAGTCTCGGAGGCCTTTGGAGGAGGGGCCCGTAAATATTTATTTATCTTCATTTAACGCCCTATCCCCCTGGGATTATTGCTTCCTTTCCTAATTTATTTATTTATTTATAACATGTGTTACCAGGAAGTAATACATTGAGAGTTACCTCTCGTTTTCACGTATGTCCTGGGCACAGAGTAAAACAAAATAATACGTGGTTACAAGTACAGTTACATAAATGAAGTGATGGATGAGGCATTACTACAACGAGATGCAGCCCTGCAGCACTGAGGATGTGGATAACGTACCTGGGATCGTAGTGATATTGTTCATTCTCAGAACGATGTCTCCGGCGTTCACTCTAATGATTTCAATCTCATCTTCCAGCTCTTTGATCCGCCTTGTTCCTCGGTCTTCAGCAGATAACATTGTTTCATTCCAAGTCTGCCGCAGCTTGTCCATGTGCGACTCCAGGACAGAGTGAGCGTCTTGTTCGGGGTCGGTCACGGCCTCACTTCTCCTGGTATCGCCGGGAAGGCTCGTGTGCAGACATTGCATGGTGCAGATCTCCGCTCGGAAAGCAGCAAACTCCCGCTGCCAGGCGAAGTCTGTTACACAATAAATGTCAGATAAGGTTAGAAAACAAACAAACATTTATTCCAAATGTATCGGTACATAAGAAAATACAATGTGCAAATACAACAACGGTACAACTCCCATTTAATATGGAGAGCAAACGGAATATGCTTTATATTGCATTATATGCATTCATTCTTTTTGAACTGTGTTTTTGTCTGAAAATGATGTTTTATACGAGAATGTCTGTGCATACTGTCAGTGCCAAATAATAACATGTTCTTATTGTACTATATCATTATTGTATTGTGATTGAGCTCTCATAAATCAATAGGTTCATGAAACTTGATCATTAATTTCACAGATTTTTAAGGATGAACCCGAGGATACCAGTGTGCACTTAATAAACATTTTCCTGTGCTGAATTGCCTATTAAATATCTCTTATTTATTTCATGTATTTTTCACATCATGGAATACAGGAGTCTGCTGGTTTCCTGACGATTGTATTCATCTTCTTAATAAGACTTGGCTGTGTGAGTGAAGAATGTAATTCATCTGCTCATCTATGGGTGTTTCATACACAAAACAGCACCCGGTTTGACAAGGAAAAAAAATCAAATTTTGCACAATTACTGCAGTAGTTTCCACTTAGAAAACTTTGATAAATCCCAGGTCAGGTTAAAGGTCCATCTATATGCCATCAATTTGGGAAAGTATCTATCTATCCATCCATCCATCCATCCATCCATCCATCCATCCATCCATCCATCCATCTATCTATCTATCTATCTATCTATCTATCTATCTATCTATCTATCTATCTATCTATCTATCTATCTATCTATCTATCTATCTATCCATCTATCTATCTCTCATCATTTGAATGGGATTTCAGGTGTGCAAAGGGTAGCACCTTTTAGTGAACCTGGGCCTGTATTAGCAGGTAGAACATTTAGACAGTTTTCCCAGTAGATGGACCCCATAGTTACCTTTATAAATCAAATATCCAATTCCTCCAGTGAGTAGAATCAAATACACAAAGATGGTGATGAAAATACATTTTCCACTTGAATTCTCTTTTGGTTTTGTATCTAAAATGATGGAGAAATAGTGTTATCATTAAGTTGTGTCCTTTTTGTCATACAAAAATGTCCTTTACCTCTTCTGTATGTGATGTTAGATATTCTGCGAACTCGCATGCACCTGTACCTGGCATGCACCTGTACCTGGCATGCACCTATACCTGGCATGCACCTGTACCTGGCATGCACCTGTACCTGGCATGCACCTGTACCTATGTAAAGGGGGTTTAAGGCTGCACACCACAATATAAATAAATACATACAGTTTACCGGTGCTGCTGGTTCAAGGAAGTACCTGCCAGGCAAATTCCAATGTACACTGAGGAAAAAAGAGAGATCCAGCGCTCCACGGATTTCAAGATAAATGAATTTAATTGTTGCCACACGATGTTTCGACCACAGGTCTTTTTCAAGAGATTAGAACCTAATCACTTAAAAAGACCTGTTGGTCGAAACTCGTGTGGCACATAAATTTTATCTTGAAATCCGTGGAGCGCTGGATCTCTCTTTTTTCCTCAGTCTACAGTATACAGTGCCAGGTTCCTAACATCTATGGGCAAAATTAATTTTATTTCTAGGTGCCCTAGAACAGAAGTTCCCACACCAATTGGCCGTAAACTTGACCGAGGCCCTAGTTCCCACGCCAATTGCGCGATTACCCTTACTCCGTTCTGTTGCCACGAGAGGGTCGCTATTTGCCATGCAATCCTGCCTGAACTAGGACTACATGGTGACCGAATCTGAGCCCTCTAGGTTGAACAGAACCGGATTTATGGGTTCCAGGTTTCTGCTCATTCTGACTTAGCCGTTTCAAAGCAGCGCGGCTTTCTCCGCCATTACGGTCAATGATAGGACCCTTCTCACCGGCGTGACCCTTTCTCGTCGCCATTACTGGTCGGACCCTGTTGGGGTCAAGTGAGGGGGTTCCTAACATCTATAGGCAAAATGAATTTTATTTCTAGGTGCCCTAGAACAGAAGTTCCCACGCCAATTGCCCTAGTTCCCACGCCAATTGCGCGATCATTGCTCTTTTTTGACAATGTTGCCGATCTTGCGGCTTTGCGGTCTGGCAGTAAAAAAACAGTGCAGTAAGCCTCGACATTTGTTACACTGTCAAAAGAGCAAATGGAAACAATGTAAGACAAATCAACATGTTCTTTTATTGGTGGAGTCAGTACAAAAACATTTATTTACAAATACTGTACAATGTTGAAACATTTAAAGTGCACAGCAATTCAAAACATCGACAGTACAGTCCTAGAGGGCAGCAAACAGGGCAGGTTTTCAGGGCAACCTTGAAAACCGTGCCTGCTTTCGGCCCCCAGGGACTGAAGTCGTGCATGTCCTGTGTAAAAAAGCACACATTTCCATTTGCTCTTTTGACAGTGTAACAAATGTCATTTTGCCCCTAGATGTTAGGAACCCTCTCACTTGACCCCAACAGGGTCCGACCAGTAATGGCGACGAGAAAGGGTCACGCCGGCGAGGAAGGTCCTACCATTGACCGTAATGGTGGAGAAAGCCGTTTCAAACCAGCGCGGCTAAGTCAGGATGAGCAGAAACCTGGAACCCAAATCCTATGTTAGCGGCGAATTAAAAATAAGGTGGAGGAAGGGTAGAAGGGTAGACCAAAAAGGAGTATGTATCCCAAATAAATTCTAGGCTACTGTAGCTCTATACCCTCTAACAGGGCAGGTAAGTATATGCAATGATACAGTGCATGGTTTCTAAATGCTTCTAAATGTTTGATACAGTGTGTAGCACTGACATGTGAAAGGAGATACAATATTGCCAAAAGGGCTACTCAAACAATGTCAGTAGCGAGGGTTCCCTTTGCACTGCTACAGTACTGTACACGCCTATGCATTTCAACAATTTTCAAATGAGACATACAGTACCGTACAGCAGCACAGCATGAAAATGCATGTACTTTAAATATGCAATTTTACTATTACTGCACGCGCACGCGCAGACTGTGTACTGACGTAGGTTGAACCGCGAAGGTATTAGACTTCAAAGACAACAGCTCGCAAACGCCCCCATGAGTTTTTACATGGCATTGCAGTATTGCAGACAGCGAGAATAAAATGCTTAAATCACGGGCGCGAAAATAACGCAATTCACTCCGTGCGAAAACGACACAAAACCGTACATAACCGGGATAATCTGAAATTCGCGGAGCTAGCCGAGTTAGAATTAAGGGTGTCGCCATTGTACAGAGACCTGCACTGTGCCGGCGTTGTTTCTCAGCGGAGGACAGCTTATTCCATCCCAATTGCATTGGTTCCGGGACGTCCAAAGACGGAGGTGCTGGAGACACGAACGATGGGGCGGGAGACCTTGAAACCCATTGACGGTGACAAGAACGTTCAGTCCTCCGCTCCCGCAGACGCTGGTCCACCCGAATGCAAAGGGCGATCAAATCCTCTAGGTCAGTAGGACGTTCCCGCGCCGCAAGCTCATCCTTTAGGGACTCCGACAGGCCCTGCCAGAACGTCGAAGATAGTGCTTCATTGTTCCACCCCGTCTCGGCAGCAAGGGTGCGGAACTCCAGAGCGTACCGGGCGACGGGACGATCTGCCTGGGTTATGTGGTGGAGGGAGGAAGCTGCCGTTAACTGCCGTCCAGGTGTGTCAAAGATCTTCGGAACTCACGGGCAAAGAGGTCGATGTCCTGTGTGATGGGAGATTGTTGTTCCCAAATGGGGGAGGCCCAGGCCAGTGCCTCGTCGGAGAGAAGAGCCACGACATAGGCGACCTTAGAGGTTGAGGAGACGAAATGAGAGAGTGAGAGTTGGAATTGGATGAAACATTGATTAAGGAAGCCCCTACATCCTTGGGGGTCCCCAGCGTAGCGGTTGGGGGTTGGAATTCGAGGTTCCATAGCAGATGGAGGAGATGCAAAGACCGTTGCGGAGGACGTTGAGGACATTGATGAAGGTCCCAGACTGGAAGCTCGGGCTTGAATGGTAAGGGAATGAAGGCTCTGCTGAAGCAAATCTATCCGCCTATCGTTTTGTTCCAGATAAGTCTCTAGCCTGGCGAAGAGATTCGAGTGGGAAGTTAAAGTACGCTCCAGCTCAGCGGGATCCATGTTTGTTGGGCTGAGCATAATGTCAGGTCGAGCTCACCACAAACGAGATGGGACCGCGGTGCTGAGGTGGGAAAGGATATAACGCCACCCACAGCCACGAGGGCACGTCTTGAGAGTAGAATGGTCTGGGAGTCTGTGTCGGGGCAGGAGAGGTACGGATGGTAGTGGGTGCTGTTAGCCAAGTCCGGGGTTAGAGAGAGAGACGTAATCGTTTTACCGTTTGCCGAGTCCGGGGTGCCAGAGGTGCGGAGAGTCGTATTGCCGTATGCCAAGTTCGGGGTGCCAGAGGTGCGGAGAGTCGTAGAGGAAGCCGGTTCGGTACACGAGGAAGACTGCAAAACAAGACAAGACAGGACTAGGGAGGCAGAGAGTAATGAGAACAACTGGTTCTATGCTCAGGCGACGAGTTAGTGAAACTGCAGGGTATATGTAGGAGAGAGGGTCAAATGGCAGGGTAGCAAGGTGGGGGGGTGTGGAAGGGCCAGGCTGCGGCAGGGATAGGACCAGAATGACTCCCAGGGGAGGAGCAATAAAGCCCAGTGGTTAGGCTGCATTTGATTGCAGCAATGGTTTGAGGTGCTGTGCCTTTAAGAGGCTGGTGCGCCTCCGTGTGGCCGCGCCTCCGTGTAGCTGCGCTTGCGGGCGCGTGACCGGGCATACCCCTAGGAACGGCCCTTGAAGAAGGAGACCGGCGTGCGCCCTCGTGGAGCAGGAAGCGGCGTCCTGGAGGGAGGCAGTTTGTGAGCCGCGGGAGGACCCGGCAGGGCTGCAGGTGAGTGGGGAGCACGCCGAGGGAGGCGTGACTCCCAGGTTGTTACACCCAGGACTTTTGTAGGGGCTGAAACATGTTTCGTATCCTTAAGCGCTGAATCACTGCATTAATGTAGCTTTTTTTTTAAATCTTGGACAAGCTCAGCTGCACGAGGATTTTCCGTATTTGCTCACTTTGCAGCTCTGGGAGTTTTCTTCCTTGACTTCTGAACCTCCTATGTGGATCCCCCTGCTTACTCACCATCACCCGCTGTTTCTAGATGTTCTGGAGCAGGGAAAGCCTTCTGGCTTCGTTCTATTGCTCTAAGACGCGGTTCCATCTCATGCCTCTCGTGCTGTACTAGTCCCTTTTTGGAGTTGTTGTTCTGTGGAGTCTGAGAGGGGAAGGGATTACCTCTTGGGTCCTCTCTTTTTACTATGATCAGATTTAGAATTTTACTTAAAACCTCCTCAATCGGACACAAGCCCATGGAGTCTCTTGTTTGTGCAGCTGGCCTCTGTCTCTCGGAATACAGGCATCTATCCACCTCTGTTGCAGAATTCTGCAGAACATACTCTTGCACTTGATTATGCTGGGCATGGGGACAGATGTTGTATGAATGCCCCCTTTTTGAGCACAAGTTACACAGAATACTGTTCTTGCATTCATTTCGATAGTACCCCAAATCTTTGCATAGGCTGCATCTAATCTTGTGTTATCCTGATGAAGTGTGATCTGGATCCGCACTTAAAGCAGCATTTGGGCTGTCCCACCTTCCTCTTTCGTTTCCAATGTATAGGAAGTTTGGTAAGTGTGTCACTGTGTTTTACCTCAAACTGATATCCTCCATTCCAGTATTCACCACTGTAGAGTTTATTTGGTTCTTTGAGTATGTCACACTGACGCTTCAGCCAGTACTCAATGTCAGCCACTGAGATAGATTAATGATCAAAGATGATATGTAACAATGGTATTTGGGACCAAGACTAAATTTTTAAAGCTTTCAGTGACTGAGCTCCAGATTAGAACCAACACTAACACCACCCTAACTCCTGTTACTTGTTTTAAATACCTGGGCATATGGTTTGACTCCCACTTAACATTCGAGATGCGCATTGATACCCTGACAACCAAGACCTATGCCAAACTAGGGGTACTTTACAGGAACAAATTCTCCCTAGTCTCCTGGTCAAAAAGCGTATCGCACAGCAGATGCTAATGCCAATTATTGACTATGGAGACATAGTATATGGCTCGGCACCTCAAACCCACTTGAGCAAACTTGACACCCTCTACAATTCAATTTGTCGTTTTGTTCTCCAATGCAACTACAACACACATCACTGCGAAATGCTCAAAGAACTAGATTTGTCATCACTTGAGTCTAGGCGCAAAGTTCACCTTTCCTGTCTTGCCTTTAAATTCTTTATGGGCAAGCTACCCAGCTACCTGAACAAGCTCCTCACCCCTACCACATGCAGCACCTATCACCTGAGTTCAGACTCCAAAAGACTGTTCATGGTCCCAAGGCTCAACAAAGTATCCGGCCGCTCCTCCTTCTCTTACCGTGCACCCCAAAACTGGAACAAACTACCAGAGACTCTCACATCCACCACCAGTTTAAGTTCTTTCAAATCTAAGGCTGTCTCACATTTTAATCTGGTCTGTAACTGTTTCATAAGCCCATAATATATATTTTCTTTAACTGTGCATGCAATGTCTTGTATATAATGTATACCCTGTTCATTTATGTAACTGTATTTGTAACCATGTATTATTTGTCTTGACTCTGTGCCCAAGACATACTTGAAAACGAGAGGTAACTCTCAATGTATTACTTCCTGGTAAAATATTTTATAAATAAATATATAAATAATTCATCATCACAGTTTCAGGTTTACAAATTGCTGTGACTTAAAAAAAACTTCCACTCTGAGCTGCCATCACTGCTTTGTATATCTCCCAGAAAGCCTTTAGGTGGGTGGAGGTTTGTTGGTGGGTGGAGTTGGAAAGAATTTCAAACCTTTAAGTGATTTCCATGAATTTTGATGTGAATCAGAGGGTTGTACTTGTGCTGTGTTTTCCTGGAAGTCTGAGTACCCAGCAGCTGAAATTTGATCCAAGCTACAGTATCAGTGCTGATTGCATGCACTTGTACTGTAGATCTGATTTACCTTTCTCAGTGAGATTTCTTCACTCTTGCAATCTGATTCACAGCAGCTGAAACTTGGTCCAGGTTAGCAGTACTGGTTTCAGGTACCTGTGTTTCTCTCAGGGAGTTAACCTTTTCTGGCTAACAGTTTAGCTCCATTGCCTCTTAAGGGTTTATAGCAATGGGCTCTGAGGGGGCTATGCACTAAGCTCCGATAAGTCACTTTTAGAGCGCAAAGTGCTCTTAGAACGTGCTTTTGCGCTCAACCCGATGCACTAAGCAACGCAAACAGGCACTTTGCGCTCTAAAAGTGACTTTTTTCCGGAATTTTTTCTAAGTCCAACTTTGCTAGTTTGTAACCTTGTTTGCGTTAAATTCTGCCCTTAAGCGGGATGCACTAAGACACGCAACCTTAGCGTACGCGAAAGTTGCGTTGATCAGAACACAATAGGTCAGAGTAGACGCAAAAAAAGCTGGACTTAGAAAAAATTATTGCTTTTCATTTTTGCATGCGCAACACCCATACAACAGGCCGGCGGGTGACCCCGGCTGACCCTGCGGGGGTCCCCGAGGGAGCCCGGGGGTTGCACGGGTGTCCCCGGCTGACTCCGCGGGGGTCCGTGGGTCCCCGGCACACCAAGCGGGGGTCACGGCGGAAGTGCGGGGGTCCCCGCGGGAGTCCGGGGGGGCCCCGCGGCCGGCCTGGGGTCCCCGCGGGGGTCCCGGGGTACCCGCGGGCCTGCGGTACCAATGTTGCACCTTCAAAAATAATAAACAATATTTATAACTAAATGCACCCCCTAACACATACTATACAGTAATGGGCAAAATTACTATTATCCACATATGAATAATAATGCATTTGCCCATTTTAAATACATACAACTTTCAATAAATACAGTAAAAACATATTACACTTACCTTTTACAGGAACCCACGATGAAGGCCGTCTTCATCTTCATCCTGCCCATGCCCCCTCCGCTGCTGCAAAACATACATAAGAATAAAAACATCCAATGTAATGTCCCCTAACCCCTTAATCACCATAGCGGTTATTAACCGCTACAGGCATTAAGGGGTTAACCCACCCTCACCCACCACTTGGGAGGCCTATACCCTCCCCCACTAACCCCCCACCCTGTGAGGCCTAACCACCCTCACCCACTACCCAGCTGGGAGGCCTACCCACTTACCCTTGGGGCCAATACCCCCTCCCCCCACCCCCAGTACCCACAATAAAAACAATACAAAGCCCCACAATAAACATCATTCTATTTATTAAATAGCAGGATATCCTCTCCATAGGAAAGTAATCAGCGGGCACTGCTTGGACAAAAAATGGCAAGAAGGCTGGACTGTGCAAAAAATATATAATCCTTTATTGGTTCCCGGCAAACATGGATAAAAAAGGGGAGAAGGAGTCCCCCCTCAGCGCTCTGACGCGTTTCATCCGCACAGGGACTTTGTCAAAGAGTGCTTTCACTCGTGTTGCATTATCCTGATATAGGATGACCGGCGACACATGGTACGGTAGCCAATCAGAGCGTGGGAACTCCATCCCAACTCTGATTGGCTCTAGTATACCATGTGACAGAGGCTTGGGGGAGAACGGATGTGACGTCATTGAAAGCCTGTCACATGGTACTAGAGCTAATCAGAGTTGGGATGTATTTCCCACGCTCTGATTGGCTACCGTACCATGTGAGGCCGGCCATCTTTGTTTTGATGACGTCATCTTAAAGGCAATTGAAGCACAGCCATTCTGATTGGCTCTGCTTTCATTGCCTTTAAATGACGTCATCGTTTTTTTCCCGGCCAAATCACATGTTTTTTACGGGCCAATCAGGACCGTGGGAAACATTTTACCAAAATGTGACGTCATAGGCCTATAAAAGCCTATGCCGCCTCATTTTGAAGCCAGTCGCCGAGGAGGGAACACCCCCCCTCCTAAGAAGAAAAGAAGGGTGTGGCGGAAGAAGACGGAAGAAGACGGAGAAGACCGAAAAGAAGAAAAGAAGACCCCAAGACAGACGGGAAGGATTACAAATAGAAGAAAAAAGACACAGACGGGGATTGTAAGGGTTTATTTTTTTATGGTTACCTGTGGATTGGTTCCTGTGCTTCCGGGTCGCCTGGATTTCGGTGAGTGGACATCTAATGGTGAGTAAACAAAAGAAAAGTGTATTATTTTTACTTTTACAGGTTTTTTTGATTTTTGATTCATGTCTTTTATTTTTTCAGTCCCATTTAATGCCCGTCAATGTATCTATGTACCTATGTACAGTACAGTATATACATACATTCACGGACACCGAATGGGTGTATTCTATGTGATTTTTGTATGTAAATGCATTGTATTTTATGCTCTATTATTGCCCCTGTATGTTATGTTTATCTATCTATATGGATAGACATACAGGGATAATAATTGATTGTTTTGCTAATGTTTATGTTCTTTTCATGTATGGCTAATGTATTTATCTGCTTTATTTTGTCATTGTTGTGAATAACGTAATTTGTATTTAGTTACAGGTTTTCTGTAATGGCTTATTTCTGGTAGTTAGATTAGAATGATGGTGGTTACTTTAAATTAGAATTCTTTTGGCAATGGTTTGTCTTTAGGAATTGAATAGGGAATTGTATTATTGATTTGTATTGTATTGTAATTGTTTGAGGAAATGGATTAATTGATTGATGCTAATTATTGATGTAGCTTAGTCTCTATTTGATTTTCAGGATGGCATTGGTGGTTAGTGGACATTGTTCATAGTGTATTTTATTGTTACATATATTTTGCATAGTGTTACATGATGCACAGATTAATTGCATCATGTTCACACTCAATGCAATTGTGTGACATTTCATATACATTTGTGTAGCTGCTGGTTTGTTGGGTTATATTTACTGTACAATCAATGCTGGATTTATTGTAACATGCAATGTGGTGATTTTAAGATTAAGAATTCATGTTTTGATTTATGCATGTTTTATGTGTTCCATAATGGGCAAATAATATAGTATCCATATCTGGATAATAGTTATTTTGCACATTATTGTACTGTATGTGTTGGGGGGGGGGGGGGGGGGGTGTATGTATTTAATGTATAGGTCCGGTTTATTTTTTTTACATTCAGGGTGTTGTTCTTTTTGGTTCTGCGTGAGACCTCTGGAGACCACCTGAGGTATCCTCGGGTATCTCACGGGTACCAGGCTGCGTGGTCCACGGGTGACACCTGCGGGGAAGAACCGGTGGCCCCACATCTGTGGGGGCACCGCGGACCCATAGTGTGCGGGTAAGAACCGGTGGCCCCACATCTGTGGGGGCACCGCGGACCCGTAGTGTGCGGGGAAGAACCGGTGGCCCCACATCTGTGGGTGCACCGCAGACCCGTTGTGAGCACCCGTGGGTCCCCAGACCCCCGTGGGAACCAACCGAGGCCCCTCAAATACCTGTGGGTCTGACTCGGGGCTCCCAGACATCTGCGGGCCTACCGTGGGGACCCAATTGTGGCCCACGGTGACCCGCGGAGACCACCTGGTGGGCCATGGCACCTGGCGGGACCCACCAACAGGCCTCCAGAACCTGTTTGAAACAAGTTGCTGGTAACCTGTAGGTCTGTGAGGTGACCCGTCGGGCCCACCGGGGACTCGCGTGGGCCTGGGGTATGAACCCTATATGTAAAAGGATAAATCATGTATTTATGGGGGGGCACAGGGGGTGGGTAGGTATTTATATAAATAGAATGAATGTTTAGTGGGGCTGTGTATTGTTTTTATGTGTGGGTACTGGCGGTGGGGGGAGGGGGTATTGACCCCAAAGGGTAGTGGGTAGGCCCCCCGGCTGGTAGTGGGGTGAGGGTGGTTGGCCTCAACGGGGCGGGGGGGGGTTTAGTGGGGGAGGGTATGAGGCCTCCGAGTGGGGGTGCGGGTGGGGTTAACCCTCTAACTGACGGTTTAGCGTTCAATAACCGATATGTGATGATTAGGGGTTAGGGGACATTACACTGTGTGTTTTTTCCTGGGTGCTATGTCTTGCAGCACTCGTAGGGGGAATGGGCAGGATTAAATGAGGATAAGACGGCCGTTTCATGGGTGCCTGTAAAAGGTAAGTGTGCATATTATTGACTGTATTATTGTATTAATGTATTTAAAATGGGCAAAGTGAATGATTATCCAATGTGGATAATAGTCATTTGCCCATTACAGTACTGTACTGTGTTAGGGGGGGGGATGGGGGGTTGTTGTTTATTGGTGGGCAATTGTCCCCCATAAACATGCTAATGTGCCTTAACCACCTTCATCCCTTAGCGGATATCCGCTAAGGTAATGAACTGCCCAGATTAAGTTAAATTTTAATAATTAGTGTGCGGGCAGCAGGGGGTCCCTGAGCTGAACCGCAAATGATTTCTGCATCAGAGACCCTGCTCCCGAGTACAGGCCCCGGTTGGTGGCAATGTGCCGTGTGTACGCCATCTTTATAGAGCTCACCGCGTCTTGGACGACTATAAAGATGGCGTCCACATGGCACCCGATGCCCCATACCGGGGACCTGTAAATCTGAAGCAGGGGGTCTCTGAGGCATAACTCAATGGGTTCGCTCAGGGACCCCTGCCTCCCAGCACATCTATTAAAATTTCATTAATGACCAGCTTCATACCTGAGAGGATAACCGATAACGGTAAATGAATATCGTATTTATTGTTTTATTTGTGATGTTGTAATACTAGGTGTAATGTAATGGGGGTCTTCCCTGAGCTGTAACCCTTTGGTTTCGAGCACTGGGGACCCCACTCTCAGACGATACAGGCTTTATGGGGTCGCCCGGGTATCACCTGCAGAATTACAATGTACCGTCATGTGTATGAGGATCTTTAAAATTCAGGTATACCGGCACCACCATAAAGGCGGGCCTAGCCTAGTCTCTGAAGTTAGGGGGTTCCTACGGACCTGAAACCAATGCGGTTCAATGTCTGAGAACCCCCTGCTCATGTACACTATTATTAAAATGTATTTATTTAGTGTACGATCGCCTGTAACAGCCTTGCATGGAGATACAGAATCTCCATGCAAATGTTACAAGCGGCTTTTTTTTCTATCAGCTAGCGAATGGAAAGGTTAAGAACGCTAGCAGGGGGAAAAAAAGCAACACGTACGCTGTGGCTGTTCTGAGCTATTTTGAGCAGGTACGTTAAAAAATGGCCTCAAGGCCTTAGTGCTTCGCGTCCCCGGCCTCACTTTTTAACGAACCTGCTTTTTTGCCAAATCAGAACGCAAAGCCATTGAGCTTAGTGCATAGCCCCCTGAGTGAGAAGAAAGTTTCACAGTGTCTCTTTCCTTGGTCTCTTCCTCAGCTGCTGTTTGCAATGTACCGGACCTGACTCCTGTTGCAATCAACTCATGTAGAAAGCCATCAGCCTCAGTTTCCATCAGCTGAAGATTCTCTGTCTCTCTATTCTTGTCACATTCAGCCTCTGCCTTATGTTTGGGCACTTTGATATAAGACTTGAGGAACACCGACACCCAGCCAACAGAAGAGGGGCCACACTAAAACAATCCCAAAGTGTGTGTGTATGTGTGTATGTATGTGTCTCTGCGATTTTACCTTCAATCCCAGGGTGCTGGACAATCGTGCAGAGCTGGTATGGTGAGCAGCAACTAAGAAAAGAGAGTCAGGAACTTTTCTTAAAACTTTATGTAGCCAGGTCCCCCATAGTCCCCTTTTTACCTGCTGGAGGGGCGTGCAGACACTCGGCGAGTGCCAGGTTGCTAGAGAAGCTGCAGGGAGCGTGAGGTTGCCGAGCAGGTCGCCGGAGTTCGGCAGAGTGCGCTGCTATCTTGCCGATGCTCGCGCATATGCACTGAAGGTTCACGCATGAGCAGGACACACAGAGTTGTGATGGCCATTTTGGTACGCCGCGCGCATGCGCAGGAGACATTGCTGAGCAGCGGCCATTACATAAAGGGCTCCGTGAGGGACTACAACCCACAGCAGCCCCAGGGGCTGTGAGTCAGGCGATTAAGTACAGCCAATAAGGCTGCAACAATGCCCTGCCCTAAGATTGCTACATTTGGCATGCTCAGGAGGGACCACTCCAGTTGAAGAAGGGATGCAGAGGGGTAAGGTAGTGTCTGGGTGCATGTGGCATCCCAGACTAGGTCAGATACCCCCTTAGGCCCCGACTCACAGTAGGTTGTGGCTGCTACAGGGAAAGCCCATAGCTAGGTACATTTCCTCAGTATCTGCTTATAGTCACGGTGAGACGCCACGCGCTGATTGCGGCCTGTGGTCTGGGACCAGACCACCATCGCAGTAATAGATTTTCAAAGGTGAGATCCTGCAACGGGAGTTCACCCCACGTAGAGACGGATGCTTTCGCGGACGACGACGACATTGGATCTGACGGATCTCTGTTTGTTATTCAGCAGTGCCCAGGTGCAGGAGCCCCGGGCAGGTACCTCAACAAGTGCACCAACAGTTCACGGGATAGCGCTATTCCACACACTTTTGGGTGGGCCCCGACATGAGGAAAGGTCATCAGGGATATTGGGGCCAAGCACCCTATGTACATTGAGGACACTCATCTGGTGGATTGGGGTTGTGTGTGTGGGCTATATACTGTGGGGTACAGGTTGATTATCCTGCGTTCAGTAAAACCAGTTGTAATATACCCTGTGTGTGATTACTATTGGTATTGGTTCCTGTGAGGGGCTTATCCCACCACATTGGGATCCCTTGCAGTTGGAGGCACTGCACTGAGGCGAACGAGATATCACCCCAGGCTCCCAGTGGTGGAGGCTCAGGCCTCCTGGTAGCCAAACAGGTAACAGCAGTACTGGTAGTTCCTTCAGTGACGGGGCAAAGGGAGCTACATTTATTAACAGGCCACTTCAGGTCAGCAACAGGACATGTTTTCATGAGTTACAAAATGACACTTGCACTCAGGTTTCCACAACCATGGGGTTTGTAGGTAGATCAGCTCTTTTTCAAGCCTTTGTCTACTGTCGAAGGCAGAGCTGAAACCTTCTTCCTGCAATTCCTAGCAGTCCTCCCCAAGTCTCCTTTATAAGCCCTGTGGTGAGGAACCTACCCCCTACCGTGGCAGGATTCCTTTCTAGTGCTGCGTCTCTAGGGCCCCTACACTCAGAAAACAAGAAACATTGCTTACCCTTTTACAGTGCTAGGAGAGCCCCGGAGATCCCCTCCATAAGGAAAGACAATTTGATCTGAGGAGAGGATATCCAGGCCCAAACATTTATAAACGTTGTCCCCACCCCTGTTGCTGGGCAGAAAAAAACAAGGTTACTTAACTAAGTCATCCCCTAAAGGGTTGTTTTTCCCAGTACCTTCTAGAAGGACAGAAACAGCCAATCACTGAGTTAAGTGATCTGCAACATAAGATTGGTTACTTAGCATTAGTTACATGGAATACATTACTTACTAGGGCCTGTAAAGGATTTAACCCCTTAACTCCCTGTAGGGACCAGAACTCACCCAGATTAACTTTTAGCATATCCCAAGGGTGCTACGTTTGTTTGTCTGCCTGCTCTCTCTCTTGCTGCGCGCCTCTTCTTTTCCAGCTCAGCCTTTCTTCTTGCACTCAGTAATCATATTACTTTGCTGCTGGGTTTTACTGCTCTGGGTTTGTATTTGACTTTTCTCGGACAGAACCGGCACCTCACCTGTTTCTTGAGTTTCTTCCTCTATTCCTTCATGCTCAGCATTCTCTTCCCTCTTCTCTTGTCTAGATAATAAATGTGTATCGAGAGTGATACACCAAAGAATCCCCTTTTAGGTCTCGTGTGCTATACCATTTCTCAATTGCAGCAGTTTACGAGTGAGCAGCTCTGCGGTCACATGGGCACCAAAAAACCCAGTTGAAAATATTACCAAGCAGCCCAGACCTGCGTTCACTATTTTTCACTACTCCTGCTACTAAAGGTGCACAGCACCCTCGTACCTACGCCCGTTTGAGACGCACACTATACCAGATACAGCACAAACTTTGACACATGAACGCACCAATGTACAAAGAATACGCATATATACTGGGTTCATATCAAACTACGATCTATAGTGATCCATAGGCACAACGCTCTGTGTCACTATGTGTAATCACTATTGAACATTTCCTCGACACCCAGTACTCCCTTTACCCGTTACCAACCTTATACGGGCCGTCCAAACATTTACTTCACGCACTGCCCCGGCGCATGCGCAACTCGCATATAAACAGACTCTACTGTTCTAACTTACATGACGCATGCGCAGTGTGCACATTACGTTGATGTGCTGCGTGAACTTCTCTGTTAGTCTCGGTAGAGCCTATACCTACCAATATGTCATAGGGTTACAATAACCCATCTAGATTATTGACATTTAGAGCATCTGCCAAGATTTTCACACTTCAAGGGAGACAGAACTAATGGAAGCACAGTGAGACGCTTGACGGAGGTTGACATAGACCAACAGCAGTCTATTATTAGTCAGTGTATAGTACAGCACTATATACTGTTTTATGTACACTATTACACTAATATTCAATAAAGTTTTTATTTATACACAAATATTTAATAAAGTTTTTTATTTATACACACCACATCCTACCCCTGACCGTCTTTATTTTCAGGTCTGCAGTGCGCCTATCTAAAGGGGATTCTTTGGTGTATCACTCTCGATACACATTTATTATCTATCTAGCCCATCCCCAGGCAGCACGCCTCTACCTTCTAGGGGTCTGAGCGAGGTCCCTTTCTATAGTTTTCTCTATTATACATAGCACCCATTGTACACAGAATTCTTATTACAATTTGTGAATTAGACCCATATTTATTCAGCAGTGCTATTCTATAAGACACCCTCAAGTCAATGGGCTATAAGGTGTTTTCCAATATATTTGCCAGAATGTTCTTTCAGTGCATATTGCTTGATATTTACACATTTACTACACATACATATATTTGCCAGTTCCATTCAAAATAAGCCCCTATTGAGTATGCTGTGAATGCCCTGTGCTGGCGCAGAGGTTGGCGCCATTGAAATTAACTAAATTCTCCAACAGCAACTTCACAGTGTATTGAGCAGGAGCCTTGGCAGGAGGGTACTTTTCTGCTAAAGCATACCGTATTAACATCATAAGGCTGCGTTCATAGAGAGTGCAGGCGTGCAGAGGCTGAGGGAAAGTGGGTGCTTTCCCTGGCCATAATCCTTTGGCCGTGGGGGCGTTCCTGGGGGCGTTCCCAGTGACGTCACGGAGCTGGTTTGCCCTCATTGGGCGAACCGCTCACGTGACCGCCCTATCACGCGAGAAATCAGTTTTAACTGATTTCTCGCGCATCGCGCGCCCACTCCTGCCTCCGCGCGCCCGCACGCACGCAGCATTGACGCGATCACTGCCTTGAGGCATACCATGGACGCAGAATAAGGAAGCAGAGATGCTGCTTCAACTTGTTATGCCACAACTATAAAGAAACCAGAAATAAAGACAATAGGGACTCTGTAACATACTCATGTCCATATATTTAACTCAATTTGGTTCTAAGCTTAATTGCATTATAAATTATTACACATTTTGCTGTAGTTCTACAATTTAGGAAGAATACTTACAGTACTTCAATTTTTTTTAACCTACAAATAGTGATTCAAGAATGTGTCGTTTGTGCTGATGTAGTTTGCGAGGGAAGTGGCTTTTTGTGCCATACAATAGCTCACAGATTGCTCAGAAACTCTACAGGCTCAGTGCATCATGTGCAAAGGGATAAGTTATCTGATTGTTTCCTAGTGTAGTAAACATTAAATAAAACCTTTTTCACAATTGGGATTTCAGGACTGTAGGTTTTAATCTGCACACAACCATACATACTTAGATGGGTCAACCAGATATTATTTCTGGCTGGATTTCTAAGATATAGTAATATTAAAGATTCCATGGAAAATATCTACTGTATATAAGTCTGTTACAGAGAAACCATTCATTTGTTAGTACACATTTATACATTTAATTAACTTTCTATAAGTATATGCTTACTCACAGAGAACTTTATTCTGATAGTGTCTATATATTAATAGACATTAATATTACATTAAGTGCTGTATTACATTAAGTGCTGTAATATCCTTTTGTCAAGCTTGTTTACAGATGCTTTATTACTTAATGGATTGGATGGGCATGAAGATGCAAAACATACATTAGTACATTTCATGACCCCATTATACCATTATTAAGAAAACAACATAATTATGCACTGTATTAGCTGTCAGTGCTACAGTATATAACAGCTATTTAACCCACTTCCTGCTCACTTGTCAGAAATTCCTGTAATTTTTTAAAAGAAATTTGAGAATTAGCAAAGTATTCGAGTTTTGCACAGTCAAAAAATGCAAATATTGGTTAAAATGTGCAGTATTTAATTTGGTGTTTCAACGTGAGATATATTTGCATTTCATGTCTTCATAGTTTCAAATATACATTTTTTATTTGAGAATTACTATTCCTAACATAAAAAATAAAAACTGGACAAAACTTTGGTGTGTGTGTGTGTCCTTACACAGGAGAAGAGGGACAGTGCAGTATTTATCAGTGCACTGTCACTCGGCAGCTGAGGGAGTGGGGAGAAGGTACCATCCATGCCAACAATGTCTCAGCTCCCTCGGCACTGAGGAGAAAGGGAGAAGAAGCGGCTCAGTGAGTAAAGACTTTGGTGGCGATTCACTAAGCAGTGATAACTGCTTTTAAGTGTGATAAACGCCCTTTAAGTGCGATAATGCCTGTTGCGCGATTCACAAAGCAATGATAACAGTACAGTATTGCACTTTTTTATCACCAAAAAAAATCCGTGATAAAAAAAGTCGTCCGAACAGGCAAAAATTGGCAAACCCGACGTTTTTTGCCAGTCAGTGTGATTCACAAAGCAGTGATAAGTGAATCGCACTGTAAAAACTCACTATTTCTTTTAACACACTAAAGGCTGGCGCAAAAGAGATAGAGACATGAAAAACTGCATTGTTACTGTTTTTCCATGCACAGAATTAATCCAAGAGGCCGGCAGGTGTCCCTGGGTGGTTTCCACAGGTGTCCAGGGGTCCTCGGGTGGTCCCTGCGGGTGTCCGGGTGCCTCCAGGTGGGAAGAGCGTGGGGCCACTGCAACCGCCCGTGCCCCCCTAGAAGAATCTCCCACCCCTCACAGTTTGCGCACCGCTGGTTTAGACAATTCATTAAAGACAAATAGAGAGCCCCCCCAGTGGGAAAGGAGGGGTCCTAACATTTCTGCTGACTTCCACTGAAAATGGCTAATCCCGCATCTATAAAAGTTATATCACTGAATGTAAAGGGACTGCAAACGAATAAAAAGAGGAGACTGGCTCTCCAAGTACTTAAAAGATCAAGAGGGGACATAGTGTTCCTCCGAGAGATGCATTTTGATGTCAATGATCCCCCAATACATTCAGAAGTGTATTCTCGCAAGCATTTTATTCCATGTTCAACAGTAAGAAAAGAGGGGTGGCGATTCTACAGACAGGGGGTCCCTTTCTGTCTGGAAAAGGTGGTTACCAACCCAGAGGGTAGATTTCTTAGAATATAAGCCAGCGGTGCGCAATCTTTTCAGCGTGTGCCCCCCTTCCTGTTTCCCTCCCTGCTCACCCCCCGCCCCCCCCTCCCCCTTACCTCCTCTCCGGTGCCAAATAAAGCAGCGGGGTCACGTGATGTCACGTTGCCATGCCAAATGCCTGGAGGAAGAGTGTGGGGCCTCTGCAACCACCCACGCCCCCCCAGAAGAATCTCCCGTCCCCGATGAGAAGGTAAGTGATGTTGTGATCCCCAGGCATTAATTTAAATGCCTTGTGGGAAGAGCGCGGGGCCTCTGCAACCGCCGCGCCCACCTGAACAATCTTGCACCCCCAGTTTGCTCACCGCTGATATATGGTACACTTGCAGTTTCGGCCATTGCCCTACTCAACTTATACTCACCAAACGAAAACAAACAGTATCTCTGAAATCAGTCCTTGAAATGATTGACCCCAAATTCCTATTCTCTCTTATCATAGGGGCGATTTAAATATGGTTTTCAATCCGGTAGATAAGTCCTCTGCCCCAGGACAGACCCACAAGCTCCAGGTCAAAAAAATAGCAAAGAAATTTAGGGACATAATAAAGGAATTTTCTCTGACGGACATTTGTAGAACACAGCACCAGGGCCAGAGGGAGTACAACTTTTTCTGACCTGAAACTATATACACTGGCGACACACTTTATTCGAGCTCGGCTAGTCCCACGAATTCGGGTATACCCGGGTGTATTGAGGTTTGTGACTGTTTTCTGCCCGAGTAAAGGGGATTCTTTGGTGTATCACTCTCGATACACATTTATTATCTATCTAGCCCATCCCCAGGCAGCACGCCTCTACCTTCTAGGGGTCTGAGCGAGGTCCCTTTCTATAGTTCTCTCTTCTCTTGTCTCTCTGAATTCTCCTCAAATTTCCATTTGCAAAAAATCATCACTTTCACAAATATTATGACCACAGCCACTGGGTTTCCCAGAGTCATCTCCACCACCACCACCACCTCCATCACCACCACCATCACCACCACCATCACCTCCATCACCACCATCACCACGACCATCACCTCCACCACCACCACCACCACCATCACCACCACCACCATCACCACCACCATCACCACCACCACCACCATCACCACCACCATCACCTCCATCACCACCACCATCACCACCATCAACTCCATCACCACCACCATCACCACCACCACCACCATCACCACCACCATCACCTCCACCACCACCACCATCACCACCACCATCACCTCCATAAAATATTCAATAAAAGTTTTTATTTATAACACAAATATTAATAAAGTTTTTTATTTACACACACCACATCCTTACCCTGACCGTCTTTATTTCAGGTCTGCAGTGCGCCTATCTAAAGGGGATTCTTTGGTGTATCACTCTCGTATACACATTTATTATCTATCTAGCCCATCCCAGGCAGCACGCCTCTACCTTCTAGGGGTCTGAGCGAGGTCCCTTTCTATAGTCTCTCTTCTCTTGTCTATCTGAATTCTCCTCAAATTTCCATTGCAAAAATCATCACTTTCACAAATATTAGACCACAGCACTGGGTTTCCCAGAGTCATCTCCACCACCCACCACCACCATACCCAATACCACACCACCATCACCACGGACCATCAAAAAAAAAAAAAAAGAAAAACACCACAAACAAGCAAAAAATAAACCAAAAAACAAAAACCATAACAAAAAAAATAAACAGACTAACAAAAACAAAAAGACACAGAACAACCAAACATAAAATAACAAAACACATAAACACGCACCGCATCACCACACACACAACGAAACGAAAACAAATAAAGAACCACCATCAACACACCACACCAAGAATCACCCAACAACAACCCATGAACAACAAAACATCACCATACCAAACACAATTAACTCACACACAAAACACAACAATCAAAGCCACAAACACACATCAAAATCCATCACACCACTATCACACCAGCACCTCCACCACCAACCATTCACCACCACCACCACCACCATTACCACCATCCCCAACACCACCATCACCACCACACATACACCACCACCACTCACCACCATCACCACCACAATCAACATCCATCACCACACACCATCACCACCCCATCACCCTCCACCACTCCCCATCACCACCACCCACCACTCACAACCACCCCACAACTCCACCACCACCATCACCAACACAATCACCACACCACCACCACCATCACCACCACCATCACCACCAACATCACCACCACCTCCATCACCACCACCACCTCCATCACCACCACCTCCATCACCACCACCTCCATCACCACCCCCACCTCCACCCCCACCTCCACCACTACCCCCACCATCACCCCCACCAAGACCACCACACCCTCCTGGGTCTGAGGTCATGCTGAGCCCCTAATGCGAGCTCAACAAAACACAGCCTCTCTCTGAAAGCGTGACCTCCTGACTGCAGAGTATCAGGGACAGGCTCAGACAGTCCTGAGTTTATATCTAATGTAGCAATCTTTTATTTAAATACTTGCAACATAAAATTCAAAATAATTATTTACAATATAGAAAAACAAGTGAACAAAACGAGCACGATTCCGCTTAACAAATCAATACAATTCAATCCAAAATTCTTAAATCAATGTTTTCAGTACAGTAGTTTTGAAACTTTTTACATTTAGCATGGAGATTTTAAAGGCCATTAGAAAGGTTCACACTTTTTTACCCTTTCTCTTTTTGTAACCCCCCCTTGAGAACCCCATCTTTCTGATGAAATGGATGTGTGACTACTTCCCTTCTCGCTGAGCTCAAGAAGATCTTCTGGGGAAAGTCTCATTGGCTGTAAAGTTTAATTCCACCTTTTCTACTTGGTCAACCCAACTACTGTGCAGAACCACAAAACGACCGTTTGTTAGTTCAGGTAGCGGTAGATCTAGATGTTTCTTCGTTCCTTTTCCTTTTGCCAGTTTTACAACATTCTAATCTACAGTACAGCCTTATCGCTCTCTTTCCTTTTGACCACTGGAAATCCATGATCTTGCACATGATGTACTGTACACTCCATGAAAGCTGGGCCCCCTATCGCACACAAGCTTTCCTTGTATATTGGTTGCTTCTTTGGTGGTTAAAATTTGAGTAATTGGACATTCTTTGTTTGATGTTTATTTGGTATTTCTTCTTTGGTTACACCATTCTTAGCAGTTGGGGTTGGACTCTCTTTGGTATGTAGAAAATAGCTGAAGCGCTCAAATGCAGGTGTACTGAACAAAAATAAGCCAAACCACTAAACCAGGGTACTAATAAATAACATAGTACTTAATGTGTAATCGTATGGGTACTATCCTCCTGAAGACAGGTGGTAGATGGTACAAGCCCACTCACCCTCAGTCTCATCGGCAGGTTCCCCTGAAAATAAGCAATACTCACATCCTGGTAGGGCAGGTAGGCAGGCTGTGCAGCTACAAATATGCAATACAGGAAAAAGGAGACCAAAAGCGCACCAGCACAAACGGAGCAGGAAGGACCCAAAACAGAAAATGATTAAAAGGGCACTTTAATGTGACAAAAGACCCATCCTTTAACGCGTTTCGAACGTCACAGCGTTCTTTTTCAAGGATAAAACACAATGTAATAACATCCATTATATACCCTCTTACCTGTGGGCTGGTTCGCGCCAAAAAACGGAACCTGATGATGTCATGACGCTACGCGCGTCATCGCACATGCGCAGAGCGACTCAGTGCCGATCTAAGGGCAAAAGGAAGTCCCACAGGCAGTGTGGCCATCTTGGAAAAGGGCAAGTCATAGGAAATCATTGCCCCACTAATATAATACATCCCTATGACACATACATACAGTGCTACTCACTGGGCATGCGCATTGCGACGAGATAAACATCAACAAAACTAAAATACAAATGCTAAGGAATACAGAAAATAGAAAAGGGAAAAAGCACTCTATAATGAGAAAAATTGAAGAAAACATATTCATTTACAACTTATACTGACACATAAGGGAAGAATGAGAATATAGAAAACATATAAACATAATTTGAAAATAATTTAAAACAACCAAATAACTTGAAAAAATATATATGTTAAAACATAAATACTGCATAACACAGATTGTAAATCTAAATCCTAGGAACCAGGGAAATACAACAAATATCATATATAAAGCACATTGTATAGGGTATTATCAACACAATACATCAAAGAACCAAGTTGTAATAAACTTTATAAAACTTTATAAGATTCAAAGGGCTAATTTGATCAATCCTTATTCGCTGAACGTGACTGACCTAAAGTACAATCGATTGTTTAAAAATTGTCAAACAAAACAAGAAATGGGTTAACTGCCAGTCAATATTCAGACCCATAGGGAAGCGTGTTTGGAGAATAAAAATCCAATACGCCTCCCTACGGTTCAGAAGGTTGACATGATCACCTCCTCTAGATTTACAATTAACTGATTCAATTCCCAGGAAGGAAAAATTGCTTGTTCCTCCCTGACCACATTCCGTGAAATGTTTGGAAACAGGATGATTGGTGTCTTTCAATCTTATGAGCCTCAAGTGCTCTAACATCCTGACCTTAAGGGCTCTAGTCGTTCTCCCCACATACCTCTTGCCACAACCACATGTTATGAGATAAACAACAAATTGACTTTTACAATTTATAAAACTGTTGATCTTATATTCCTTATTCTTAAATTTATTCACATCATGTGGCTGGATGGGTCTTCTTACAGTCAACGTTTTTGTGACCAAGTTCTGCACACTGTGAGCATTTCTATGTATGACACCTGTATGACAGATGGCTGATGGAAGCGCAGTTGTAGCCCACTCGAGGCGGGCCAGGATAGAAACACGTTTCTCGCTCAGCCAGTAGATCAAACACATGTGGTAGGTGTTGAGTGATGCTTCTCCTTTGCCATAGTTTCACTTGCAGATTCCAACCACCATTCCAGTTGCCTTCTTGATAATACTGTAGTTTTTTTTGTAGGTGGGTTTATCATTGTACATTGTCCTTGTAGCAAGAACATTATATCAGTAAGGGCTACCACTTGTGACTGGAACAGCAGTCAGTGTTACTGCCCCAAGTAACCTGGAGTAGCTTGGAGCATGTATAGATTTTGTTGGTTGCAAACTACAAAAAGTATTTTAATAAGGCTCTACAAACAAAACACCTACATGAGATGTCAGTCTCTGGACCTGTGAATATAATCCTCACAGAATTTCTTCAGCTTAGCATTTCACCTGCTGACTTTAAGATGTTGGAAAACAATCTCCTATTAGAGGTTTAACATGCTCAGACTCTTTTTACACTCTTCCCATTTCCTGCTTGCTTGATGGTGCTCGACTCTTCTCTATTCCATGCTTTCCTGGCTTACTACTGCTTCTCCTCCACCAAGTAGGTACTGATTAGCAGACAGGCACCTGTTCACCACAAAGGCACTTATGTAAGTGGAATACTTTGTGTTTTTTAATATTAAAAGCAGTATTATACTATTTTGCTTTTTCCTTTTTTTATATACGGATATCCCTTCCTTCTCTATGGATCTGGAGTACCTGTCTGGAAACTAAAGTTGGTAACTTCTAATGACCACAACGCCTTACTATCACGTGGTACACATGAGTGCAAATTTTATACAGCTATCAGCATTGATTTCATTGTTGGGGTTGACAATATTGCACTATTTGGTATTTTACTTCTCTTCCATGTCCTGATGTGATTTGCGCACCTGTTTCTTCTTCAAGTGTTAAGCAATGGCACTAATCTAAGAACAGTATTCATGTATGTCTGATGTATAATACAGTACAACGTGTCAATATATGGATGAACGGCCCCTGTGTTTGGGGACATGAATAAGCACCAGCGCGCCTCAGCACGGGTCAGCGCCTAAGCACTAACCATGGCCGAGGCCTAATCGTCCCAGCCGCCAGAATTCCAGCACCCTGAGTCAAGGTAACCCATGCAGTGTAACCCCGTCTCCCTAGGAGGCCGGGCATGGAGGGTTACAATAGTTTCTATTATTTCCTTCTGTGCAGCAGGTAATAGAGGAGCACTTTCCAGATTGTCATCATTCTGTTTCTCTGCTGGAGAAGACCTGTTTTTCACACAGAGTTGTGGTATGTCCACCTCAGGTCTATGTCCCTGAGAAAGGCTGGAGAAACAGCAGAAACGGTGGAATATTTCTGACATGTAATACATTTTTTGAAGATCAATCCGCAGTGCCTATTTCCTTGTGTTCTTCTTTGGATCAACTTATCATAGGCATAGCAGCCGGAAAAACCCTTGAATCTGGAGCACCGCTATTTATGTACTTAACCCTTTTGCTATTGAACTTTCAAAATGAGTGCTCCCACATAGGATTTTTTCTATCTCCACCTCAGGTAACATGAACTGTGAAAAGTAATCACTTGTTTTCTGTGTCCCGCTATCGAGTAAAGCGCTTTTTGAACACTGGAGTTCGGATTTTGTGAGGTGACAGCATTCTCACAGTTTCTGTTTGCACACTGCATTGCTCAGAGGTAACGCGCCCTCCTGCAGTCTTCCTGTGCTTGGTTCACTCTCTCCTGGTTTGTTTTGTTAAATAGTTTGTACATTTTCCATAAGTGCAAATGCTGCCTATTTGAACACCTTCTTTTCTGGATATGTTATCATTGTGAAGGGGGTAGCTGAGCTTTTTTCTGCACACCCCTAGTTTTCACTTTTCCTTGTGGCCCAGGTAACGTTTTCTGCAACAGATTGGGCGCATTCCAAATTATTTTCCTTTTTTCCCTCTTAGCCTCTTGTTTTTTGGAACTTTTGCTCTGCTTTCTCTCTCTGTTGTGACCAATTTTTTTTTTTTTTCGCCACTACACCGTTTCCAAGTTATTTGTTCAGCCTTCTGGGATTAGGGTTTTTTTCCCCAGTGTGTTCTGAGTTTTTTGCTGCTCACTCTGGCTGCTTTATACATTATTTCAGATGTATCCATGTTAAATAGTCTTCAATACATTATATCTTACCTAGATACAATAATTCCTCATTCGGTTTAGCACACAAAAATCACGTTTATTTGTCCGAAGTAATTACTTCCATATAGCAGATATATGGTCGTTCACATCAAATATGTCATATGCTTTTCAAAGAGGTTGCATGTGATCTGTTCTTTTCTCTACTTGAAATCTCCTGTCCTGTTGGATTCTTCCCCTGGCATAATCCTCCAGTCTGATCTTGGTATTATCCTTTCTCTAATGTTATCCTGTTTGACTCCCTAGCCAAATCACCAGTTTTTTTATCCAAACAAAATTCCCTAGCCACATTCTAATTCTCAGTGTAGCCATGGCTGGTCCAGACTTTCTACCTCCTGTCACGTAAGCCCCAGTAGTTATAGGCAGTGGCAAGCTGTCCCGTGGGGTTTACCCCCCCTCATGCAGCCTCCTTGAGTGACTGGGGTGGAGTTAAACTGAGTCTGTGTACAGCCAATCATGGTGCAGACTCTGTGCCCTCCCCCTCTGTGCCTTAGGGAAGTTTCCTAAATTATAGTGAGTCTAGTTGTGAGTCTTGTCTGAGGAGCAGTGGAGCTGAGTCCCTCCCGGCCGGGAGGAGACATGCTCTCAGCCCTTTAAGGGGTTGAGGGTAGGAGACCTAACAGATTGCAAGGCCTCAAGATTGCAAGAAGGCCAGTACCATCCAGAGGTCAAGGACCTATCCTGAAAAACCCAATGCATACGCTGTAATGACAACTGCAGTGGCTGCCTCAATAAAGGATCCGGTTTTATATACCTCTGCCTAAGTTACACTTTATTTGGTAGAGGTATAAGAGAAGACTGTCATGGTGGGGACTGTCTCCAGTACACCTGGAGCCTGCTATAACTGGAGGTACTGACACCATGAGAAGAGCCTGACGGATCACCAAAAGCCTGTCCTGTTTCCCTATACCAACGCGGACCCTCAGCATCTCCTGGACTGTGACAGGTATTTAGCTCCATAACACCTGTAGCAATAGCAAGATCTCCCACGGGGGAGGGGTGGGGGATGAGGGGGGAGGGGGGGAGGGAGCATCTCTACAAATGGAGGCACTGCTGAGATGCAGAACAGGGCAGGCTTTTAGGACATTGCAGCAGTACAGCACAGAAGAGGCCGGGGCCGGGCTCCTGATGCTTCATCAGGGACCCTGGGCACCCATTTCAAGTTAGGGAAAGGGGAAACCTCTGTCTGAGGCTACACCAGGGAGGGTGTTGCCTAGACCCTTACAAAAGTAAAAGACTATGTTGGGGCGTACCCTGAGGGAATTGTTCCAGGGAGCGTGGATACCCTTCATAAGAAGAAAAGAGACAGTTGGGGCGTACCCTGTGGGAAATAGTCCAGGGAACGGGGATATCCTTCATGATTAAAACAGAGACAGTTGGTGTGTACCCTGTCACATATCCCCCTCCCCAGCATAACATTACCGAGTGGAGCGGCCCGTGCACCCTAGAAAGTGCATCCGCATTACCGTGCAGTATTCCTGGCCGATGCTGCACTGTGAAATTGAAGGGTTGTAATGACAGAAACTAGCGGGTAACTCTAGAGTTCTTTTCTTTGTTTCTATGCATCCACTGTAAGGGTGCATGGTCTGTAATGTGGCTAAAAGATCTGCCTAATAGGTAAAACTTTAAGGTGTCTGTTGCCCACTTTACGGCCAAACATTTTTTTTCTACCGTGGCGTATCTTTGTTCTCAAGGACACAATTTGCGACTTAAATACAAGACCGGGTGTTCCTCATCTCCTACAAACTGGGACAGAACTGCTCCGAGACCTACTTCGGAGGCGTCCATTTGCAGAAAAAAATCCTTTGTAAAATCCGGGGCTACCAAGACTGGGTGACTACGGAGCGCTGTACATAGGTCTAAAAATGCGGTCTCCGCACCACTGCTCCATTTTTTTTATAACTTCCATTTTTATTTGGTTTTACAATTCGTACAATATGTCACAAACCATTGTCCAGTACCAAAGAAAACAAATATAACTGACTAACCCAATTTTACATGGGAGAACATACAGACATGTAACCAACTTGACAAACTACCCCTGCACACAGGACAAGACAGACGTGACCCACAGGACAAGGGCAAGACATAGGCGGGGAAACAAGAAGGGGGGGGGGGGTTGGCCTCAACGCCATCGTTTGATACTTCTCGGTCTCAATTTTTCGACCGATCGACTCAGGCTCCCTGGCCTGCAGCTGCCCTCTTGTGTTTTATGGCCTACCTGTCCCGTCGCTACGTAGTCGTAACACCTGCTTTGTCAGAGGAAAACGTATTTATTACTATCAATGCAAAACTGTGCCGGCATCTATCCTCGGGATGTCTGTCTGGGCTAGCCACGGCGCCCAGACTTTTAGGAAATTTGGGCCAGTACCACTGCTCCATTTTACCACATCGGGTGCCCCTGTTTTTACTAAATCTGAAAGCTGTGCAGCCCGGGTTGCAAAATGGGGTATAACTCGCCTGTTGTAATCCACAATGCCTATAAATGTCCTAAATGTCCTAATCTGGGTTTTTTTTCTAAGGGGATGGGGCCAATTCTCATTGGCTTCTACTTTATTGAGCTGGGGTTTTACAGTCCCCCTTCCCACAACATAGCCAAGATATTTTGTTTCTGCCAAGCCGACTGAACATTTAGCTGGGTTGGCAGTAAGACCCGCCTCCCGAAAGGTTCTCAACACTGCCTCAACATTTTGTAGATGTGAGTCCCAATCTGGACTATGAATCACCACATCATCTAAGTATGCTGAGGCGTAGTTCAAGTGCGGCTGTAACAATTTATTCATCAACCTTTGGAAGGTTGCAGGTGCCCCATGAAGGCCAAAGGGTAAAACGGTATACTGGAAGAGGCCATCAGGTGTGGAGAACGCTATTTTCTCTTTTGCTGACTCTGTTAATGGGATTTGCCAATAACCCTTTGTAAGATCTAAACTGGTTAGAAAACGGACCATCGTCAGCCTCTCAATTAACTCATTTACCCGGGGCATAGGATAGGCGTCTAACTTCTAAACATTTCTAAAGTCATTACAAAACCATATTGACCCATCAGGCTTAGGTACCAAGACAATAGGCCTGGACCATTGACTATGGGACTCCTCAATTACCCCTAGGTCTAGCATCTTTTTTTTTTAACTCTGACTGAATAGCCCCTCTTCTGGCTTCTGGGATCCTATAAGGTCTTATCTTAACAGCTAGTCCCGGCTTGGTGACGATATCATGGGAAATCACCCCAGTTTTCCCTGGTATGCTGGAAAATATGTCCATGTTCCTATTTATCAATTCTACAGATTCCCCATATTGTCCAGGAGTGAGTTCTGCTGATATTCGAACTAGTGGATCCTCCACTTTCCTGGATTTGTTAGCTACTACCGTCAGACATACCTCTCTATCCTTACAGGATTTTAATAGATTTATGTGAGAGATTTGCTCTACCTTCCTCCGATCTGGCTGTCGAATTTTATAATTCACCAGGCCGACCTGTTCTAGGACTTCATATGGCCCTTGCCAATGTAATAACAGCTTGCTTTCGGCTGTTGGAACAAGCACCATTACTCGATCCCCTGGTCGGAAGCTGCGAACCGTAGCATGCTTGTTATAAAGGTTCTGTTGGGCCCTCTGTGCCTCTTCTAAATGTTGTCTGACTATGGGAGTAACATGAGCAATGCATTCTTTTAAATCTTCTACAAATTGGATGACATTCTTCCCTGGAACAGCTTTTGCTCCCATTCTTCTTTGAGGCTATCCAGAATCCCACTTGGGCGTCTCCCATACAGGAGTTCAAACGGGGAAAACCCTATAGAGGCCTGTGGTACTTCTCGGATAGCAAACAAGAGATAAGGCAACAAGGTGTCCCAGTTCTTCCCGTCACTAGCAACCACCTTCCTCAACATCATCTTAAGAGTTTTATTAAACCTTTCTACCAGTCCGTCCGTTTGCGCATGGTAAACAGAGGTTCTTAGGGACTTTATTTTTAGCTCTACGCATAATTCTCGCATAAGCTTAGATGTAAACGGGGTGCCCTGATCTGTCAAAATTTCCTTCGGTATGCCGAGTTGGGAGAATACTTGGAACAATTCCTTAGCTATGGCTTTGGAGGAAGTATTACGTAAAGGCACCGCCTCTGGATAGCGAGTGGCATAATCTAGAATTACTAGGATGTATTGATGACCCTTGGCAGATTTCTCCAAGGGACCCACTAGATCCATAGCAATTCTCTCAAATGGAATCTCAATAATAGGCATAGGAATTAACGGGGCCCTCAAGCTTGGTCTGGGGGCTGTCAACTGACACTCGGGACAGGAGGCACAGAACATTTTTACTGCATTATATATCCCTGGCAAGTAAAACCTTTTTAGGATTCTTTTCTGTGTTATATCTACTCCAAGATGACCCCTCAATAAGTGAGAGTTTGCTACTGTAGCTCTAGGACCGTCCTTACGAATGAACTGGGTACTAGCAATTTTTCTATTTATTGGCCCTCCTCTTGGCTCACATGGTACAACAAATCATTTTTAATACAAAAATAGGGATAGGAGTCCTTGGATATCCCTTCTACCGGGACTCCATTAACTTCTACTGCTTGGCTAAACCCATTTTTCAACTGGGGATCATTAGCCTGTTCCCTACCGAAATTACTTGGGGAAAGTTCTAGACTTCCAAACCCTTCCTCTTCTGGAGTTTGGCCAGTTACATCTAAGGGTAACTCTGACTCCTAAGTGCCAACAAGCCCTGTCTCTGACAACTCCCCATCCTCTGTTCTCCCTCTGTTATGAGTAGTAACCAGTGTTAACTGAGGTGGGTGCGGACCTCTTTTTTGTCCTTCCTACGTTCTCGTTTTGATTTAGGGGTTTTAGACACTTCAGAGACTAATTCAGGGTCTGTAAACGAAAAACATCATCCGGAGTAGGGTTGTTTAAGGCGAGTTGTCCTGTGATCAGGGTGTCAAAGAGCCCTCTCCTTGATAAAGGCAATCTATTTGCCGAAACGTTGGACCTTTGGTGGCACAATAAACTGCACCTTTAGAAAGACCGTGTGCCTGCTTCCATTCCTTTGCTCGAGTACCTCTGGGATGTCTGGACCTCCCTGGATACAGCGCACCGGCAGATAAGTACCCCCCTCCAGCACCTACCAGCGGTGTGCATGTGCTTCTACATATATCAGGGTGTCAAAACCAGGAAAATTACAACCTAACACTAGGGAATGGGGTAACTTTGGTACAATTGCTGCTGTAGTTTGGATGACTTGCCCCTCGACTTTTACTTTTATCGGAGTCGTGGTGTACGGAGGCATACACCCATGCACACATAATACCCGCAGCTTCTCACCCTGGCGTAGCTGGAGAGGCTTAACCAACTTCTCTGATACCAAGTTAATATCACTCCCTGAGTCTACCAGGGCAGAGATTGGTTTACCATTTAAAATCACCATGTGAGGTAGTTGTGGGTATTTTTATCCCCGCATGTCACACATGCCACTCCACAGAACTCTGACCTCACAGAGCCATACGCACACTCGATTGGTTCAGACAACCTAGGGCAGTGAGCCTTTATATGCCCCGCTTTCCCAGACTCAAAACAAACAATTGGCCCAGTTCGGTCTTGAAACCCTTTCAGAGATTTAGAGTTTCTGTCCTTATCCAGGTTTTCTTCCACTCCCTCAAACCGTGCGCCGGTCGCGGGTCTTTGTTCCAGTGCTGGCTTCTACTGTTCGTTTTGGGCCCCGGGTTTTGTTCTGTGCGAGAGAGCGTGGAATGTGACAGTTCACGGGTGGGTAGAAAACGTTCCACTGCGCCTACCATGGCATCATAAGTGAGGGGATCTCCTTGTCCCACCTAAAGTCTGAGGTCCTGGGGTAATGCTCTAATGGAGAGGTCCAACACCACCATCTCAAGGATCCGGGTTGGGCTATATGCTTCTGGTTCTAGCCACTTGGTCAAGAGATGGATCAAATCCCATAACTGGGATCTGGGTGACTTCTGTTCCTGGTATCTCCATGTATGGAACCTTTGTGCACAGACTGCAGGAGTCACTATGTGGGACCCTCCAGCTGGATACCACCCACGCGGAGGACTCATCATAGTGGCAGACATCATCGCTGGATCAGCGGATCCTGTACCGCTACCAGTCGGCGCGCCTGGGTGCTGGAGCACCCGGCAGGTACCACCTCACTAAGTGCACCAACCCATTAACATACTCCATAGTGGCAGCGCTGACCACACAAAAGGGGTGGGGGTTATACTCTTGTGGACACCCGGGTGGTTGGGTGCCCGAGGGCCCCTTCAGGTATTGTGGACACGGTGTGGGTTACACGGTGGTGGGTCACTGCCCTGCGAGGCTGGATGGGTAGCTGTAACTAGTAGCATTATTAGTCTATTGTTGTTATGATATGTTCACAGTAAAGGACTATTGTTTTATTGCAACAGTGTGTGTGTACATATATGGCCCTGCACGGGGTTATCCCACCTAGTAAGATCCCGCGCAGGTGGAGGCGCTGTTACTTATCGAATCAGGTACACCCCAGGCTCCCAGCGGCGAAGGTTCAGGTCTTCTGCGAGCCACAGGTAAAGCATCACACACACCGTAGACGCCTTATCTCCCAGGGGGTGGGGGAAAGTGCGCTACATATATATATATATATATATATATATATATATATATATATATATA
>WSYH01019310.1:0-10243 GCA_036426205.1 Ascaphus truei | reverse complement strand
ACGCTGACTCGCTAGTCTCTCCGATGTTCGGGGGACTTCTTGGGGGGTCATCTCCGGCGTCTCCTCAGTGCTGAGGCGGTTGCTCTTCTGCGGTGGGAGAGGGATCCCCAGCGCTTTCAGAAAGACCTTAGCGCCTTCAGGGGTTGTTACTGTGTGGTGGCGGCCATTGCGGAGCACCACTAGTTTGAAGGGAAATCCCCATCGATACTTTACCCCCTGGTCCCTGAGATAGGAGGTAAGTGGACGCAGCGCATTTCTTTTATTTATTGTTATTTGGGAGAGGTCGTTGTAGAGTTGGATTTGTACCCCATCCATGGTCACCGTTCTCAGTTCTCTGGCCGCTGTCATGATGCGGTCTTTAGCAGAGTATGCGTGCATTCTCAGCACCACATCTCTGTGCCGGTTTGGGTCCGATGATTTCTGGGCCAGGGCTCTGTGGGCACGGTCTGTGTGTAGGTCGTGATCTGATAGATCAGGGACGAGCTGCAGGAAGAGTCTGCGGAGGTATGGTTGGAGTTCTTCGTGGGTGATAGTTTCAGGGATATTTTTGAGGCGGATGTTCTGCCTCCGTTCCCTGTTCTCCATATCCTCTAGTTTGTCTTGTATGTGTCGGATCGCATCTCCGCATCTCAGAACCTCTTCGTGAGTCTCAGCCTGCTCGTTTGAGACTACCTCCATCTTTACTTCCAGATCTTCTGTCCGCTCCGTCAGTGCTTCCACTTCTGCTCGGATGGTTTGGAGGGCCTTTTCCGTGTCCTCCTGGACTCCTCTCCTCATTTTAATAATTAAAGCGTCAAAAAAATCTTTATTTAAGACGGGGGGATCTGAGTCAGTCGGGCTCTGTCGGCCGCTGCGCACCTCGTGTTCTGGTTCTTCACCGGCGCCATCTTGCTCCTCGGGGTTGATCTCAGCTAGGCGTTGCGCCGGAGGGAAGAACTTGGTGACGGGGCATTGGCTCTTTCTCTGCGGCTTCCCTGCCATCTCTCCAGTGTTTGTTCACGGTGTGGGGACGATTTTCGGGGTTTTTGAGGTGTGGGATAAGCTTATTCTGATGTCTGTATTGGTGAGGGTGCCGGGAGCTCTTCCACTAGCAGACCATCGGCTGTGACGTCACCGGAAGTCTGTGTGTGTGCCTATTTTAAGTGAATAAATTACATTTATTTCATTATCTTGTTTTGCTCAGTGAAATGATCCTGGTATAAAGGTGTAATTGTAATTGCCTGGTCTCCTGTGACATACAGATCCCCATAACTCCTCCTATTACCCAATATAACCGCTCCCTATAACTCCTCCTATTACCCAATATAACCAGTCCCTATAACTCCTCCTATTACCCAATATAACCGCTCCCTATAACTCCTCCTATTACCCAATATAACCGCTCCCTATAACTCCTCCTATTACCCAATATAACCGATCCCTATAACTCCTATTACCCCATATAAATCCTCCTATTATAAACGCTCCCTAGAACTCCTCCTATTACCCCGTATAACTCCCTAAATCACAATCAATATATGAATAAACTGCTAAAAAATGGCACTAGATTTATCAACATATTCCATAATATGAATGACATTTTTGCATTTTTTGCACCAGTTCTGAAGCTACAAAACTTTCATAAAACAGTGTCCTGTGACTCAGTTTAAGTGCAAAAAAAGACCATTTGGGAGGGGAGAAGACGATCTCAGCAACACGCACACACACGATGTCCAACGCTGACTGCTAACATATTTTATCTGAGGGTTATTTTGACAGGAAGATAAATCTCGACTTTTCATCAGTTTAACCCATGTCTGATCCTATAACTTGTAGGGACAGACACTCGGATGAGAAATGCTCTGATATATTTCAATATCTGAGCAGCTGAACATTGTGATTAATGCAGCATGTCCTGTACAGAGAGGAAAGAATACATCTATTAATAGTATCTCTGTAAACTTGTGTGCCTCTGATAATAACCACTCTGTGCTGTATAATGATAGCGAGTAGCTCTACACACTGATAAGTGTAACAGGGACATATCCCTGTTTAAATAAAGCAGCCTCAGAGGTCTGAGAATCCAGCAGAGAGACAGTTAATTGCAGCCACTCAATTAACTTGTCTCCACCTGGACTAATGAGAGCTCTGTAAAAAGCCTGATGTGAGACACAGGAGAGAGATTCCTTAGCTCACAATTGGGCTGACATAAGGAGAAGGAAGACTGCAGAGATTTCCTTAGCCCACAACTGGGCTGACCTGAGGAAAAGATGATGTCTTGTTGCACACAGAAGGACTGCATGCTGACAGCGAGACAAGGGGACAAGACCTCTATACCTGGACACAGAGAGTGCCATAGCACACAAGGATGCTGACCTAGGAGAGCAGAGAGGCCTTCTCCTACAGCTACAACAACAGGAACAGATACAAGACGTATTCTTGGACTGTTGTGTGTGTGTGTATATATATATGTACACACACACATATATACACACATACATATACATACATACATATTTGGGGTGGTAACTAGCTTAGCTAGCCACCCAGTTAGAGAGGGCTGGAGTAAAGGTTTAGATATACTCCAAAGCGGAGTAGGCGTTTATTTTGAATGTTTTGCCTTGTTAAAGGAACACGGGCAATAAAGCCAGGATTTCATTTCACCCTAATCAGTCTCAATTAAATATACCTCTGCACACATCTCTTACAATAAGGAACACACTGCCCTGTATAATGATGGTGAGTATCTCTATACACTAGTAACAAAACACGCTACGCTGTATAAATATGCTGGGTATTTCTATACACTGATAATGTTCACGCAGCACTGACACTCCTAATTCTCCAGCAGCCTCCTCTCCTGTCCTTAACCTCCTTTCCTTTAGTTGCTGCCAGTGGACCAGCTCCCGTATGCATTGTGATGGTCCCTCACTTGACCTTGTGTTGTCTCATCTCTGCTCCCCCTCAAATTCCTTCAACTCACCTCTCTATGATCATCATCTCATCCCCCCTCACTTTACGTCCTTTCCCCTCACCAAACTCTTCTCACACGTGCTGCCCCAGAAATGATGTAATGGAGGATTCTCAGGTTCCCACCGCTCTGCAAACCATCCTCTCTTCTCCTCTAAGAACCCTGTCTTGACTTGGCCACCTCCCTATACAATAGTTATCTCTCATACACCCTTGACCAGATTGCTCCTGCTACAATTCGCTGCTACCGTCCACCCTAAACCATCGCACTCCAGCAAAACACGTTACCTCCAGCGATGCTCCCACATTGCCTAATGCCAATTGAGGAACTCAAGCCCTACAGCAGATTTCACACACTTCAAATGAATTGTTTCAGCCTACTGTATAATGCTGCCCTATCCCTTTCCAAACAAAAACTACTTTTACTCCCTCATATCTACCATGTGCTCCAATCCACAACACCTGCTTTCCACTTTTAACTTTCTCCTTTGCCCACCCATGCCAGTTCCCATTACCTACCTTACGGTTCAAGACGTTACTTACCACTTTAAAGATAAAGTCAATGCTATTTGACACAAATAAGGCACTTTATTCAGCCCCATCTACACAAAACAGTTCCCACCATGTGCCCAAAGCAATCCTCAGCTCTATCCAACTAGTTACTGAGGAGGAAGTCTCCTGTCTCCTCACACCCCTCTACAACATGCACTTTTCTTCCTATCCCTTCACATCCCCTCTTCTCACTCTCCACCACAAGTATTTCTACAGTACACTAACTCGTCCCTTCAACCTCTCTCTCATAAACACAAGCTTATTTCATTCATCCTTCAAGCAGGCTTGTGTCACACTTAGTATCGGTGGTGATCAAAGAGTTTGATCAAAAAAGAAACCCTTCTAGGTAGCAATCTCTTGTCATATGTGTAGTGTCATATTTATGGACTTAAATGGTTCAGCAGTTAGATACTGTATGTCTGAGTAGTGCCCAGATTCACAGGGGAAGTCAAAAAATAATAAAATTTTATTAAATCTACATAGATATTAAAAACACATATACATTATTAAAAATCCCTATTAGTTAGAGTGGTGGATATGTTTTTATCATAAATCAATTGGTGTAATACCATATGTAAGACGTATCTTGACTTTCCGAGTCACAGCTATAAATACGGTCTCTTGACCAAAACCAATGGATATTGCAGGTGTATAATGTGTATCAATCACAGCATGATCACTCGGAGGTGAAACACAATCCCTGTATGTACTACAGGGTTAGATCTAGGAGCATATAGAGGTGTGGTGTGGGATAGGTAATACGTAAAACAGAGAAAGAAACCTTGCAGATATATATCAAAGCTGATGTCGTAGTATACAGATGGTACTGATATATCAAGGCATATAGGGGGACGTAAGGCGTCACAGTCGTGACGTCATTGGGTGGCGACTTTCCGTAACCGGCATCAACAGCAGGCTTGTATTGATCTCTGCAGCACACAAGGCAGCCAGCCTTTTCCTGTGACTAGGCGAATACGAGTTAAACTATTTTAACTATACAAGAGTATTTACTCTTTGGCGCCATATAGGAGCTTTATGTTTGGCTACAGAGGATAACTGTAGTGAATTATATCACATTACCCTACGACCACGGAGTATCCTCTGAGTGCGTGTATTTACCTATATGGTACTGGTTCAATTTATTGAACAATAATACATAGCACTGTAGTGTTGGGAGAGCCAGAGAGCATACATACAGAGTCTACTATATACTGCGATATAGCAGAGATATATGTACAATTTCTGCCTTGATATATCAGTACCATCTGTATACTACGACATCAGCTTTGATATATATCTGCAAGGTTTCTTTCTCTGTTTTACGTATTACCTATCCCACACCACACCTCTATATGCTCCTAGATCTAACCCTGTAGTACATACAGGGATTGTGTTTCACCTCCGAGTGATCATGCTGTGATTGATACACATTATACACCTGCAATATCCATTGGTTTTGGTCAAGAGACCGTATTTATAGCTGTGACTCGGGAAGTCAAGATATGTCTTACATATGGTATTACACCAATTGATTTATGATAAAAACATATCCACCACTCTAACTAATAGGGATTTTTAATAATGTATATGTGTTTTTAATATCTATGTAGATTTAATAAAATTTTATTATTTTTTGACTTCCCCTGTGAATCTGGGCACTACTCAGACATACAGTATCTAACTGCTGGACCATTTAAGTCCATAAATATGACACTACACATATGACAAGAGATTGCTACCTAGAAGGGTTTCTTTTTTGATCAAACTCTTTGATCACCACCGATACTATTGTATTCAATACCCTTACAGCACCTGTCATTTATATCTACATTGTTCAAACTACTCAAGGTGATAGCGGTCTATTTCACTTATTCAAATTGTGTCACACTTATTCTGAAAAAACCTTCTCCCGATCCAGCCTCCCCTTCCAGCTACCGCCCTATCTCCCTGCTGCCATTTGCATCCAAACTTCTTGAAATATTCTTTTGTATGTGTATGCGAATGCTGGACTTTCTTCTTCTAACGCTCCTTGACACACTCCAGTCTGGATTCCATCCTGACTCCACTGAGACTGTCCTAACACGTCACTAATGATCTACTGGAGGCTAAATCACAAGGGCAGTTCTCCTTACTTATTCTTTTGGACCTTTCTGCTGCTTTTGATACTGTTGATAAACCCCTCCTTCTGCACAACCTCCATTCTATTAGCCTCCGTGGCACTGCCCTTTTCTGGTTTACATCTAACCCACTTAGTGTTTCCATTGCTGGCACATCCTCCTCTTCACTCCCACTCACAGTTGGTATATCCCAGGGTTCTGTTTTTGGACATCTACCCTTCCAAAAAAAAAAAAAAGAGCCCCTCCCCCTCAACCCTTCTCCGTTTATACTTTTCCCCTCTGTAAACGAATACGGTCATTTGGTTTTCACAAGCACCTCTTTGCTTATGATACCAAAATCTACCTCTCCTCTCCTGACTTCTCACCAGTCTCATATCACGAACTGTCTTTCTGCTATCTCCTCATGGATTTCCAATCACTATCTTAAACTTAACATGTCCACAAACTGAACTTTCTTTTCCCTCCTCCTAGCTTAACACCTGTACCGGATTTCTTACTTGCAATAGAGGAGTCCACCATAATCCTGATACCCCAACCTAGATGCCAAGGTGTCATTCTTGATTCCTCCTGCACATTCAGTACCTCTTCAAATCACCACCTCTGCAATATTGGTAAAAAAAAGTCCCTTCCTAATAGAATAATCCACCAATATTCTTACTCATGCGCCCATTATATCCCGACTGGACTACTGCCACCTGCTTCCAGTTGGTCTCCTCTCTAATGTCTCTTCTCATTCTATCTGCTGCTGCCTGGCTCTTATCTAACCAACCGCTCTGCTTCTGCTGCACCATTATTCAAGACACTTCATTGGCTACACCTACCCTACAGAGTCAAATTCAAGGCACATGTCCTCACCTATAAGGCTTTACATAATACAGCTCCTTTCTACTTCTCTGACCTCCTTTCCAAGTACCTTCCTACACGCAGTCTGCATTCTGATCTATGTCTCTTCGCTTCCCTTATTATTTCCTCCCACTCCTACTTCCCCCCCAAACTCTGGCATTCTCTTCCACACATCAGACTCCCCCTTACCATATAAATATTTAAACATTCCTTAAAAGGAGACCTACACAACACCTGACTTATTTATTTAACTTTCATCCTAGAACCACATGTTCAGAATCCTGATGTTAATAGCTAAACCTTGGATAGGAATCTCGCAAACACTATTCCTTGCATCTCCAGCCCCCTCCTTTCAGATTGGAAGCTGCTTGGGGCTGGGACCTCCTTACTATTGTCTCAGTTTTTCTTAACATATATGTACTTTGTCATACAATGTTATTGTCCTCATTTCCACATTGTACTGCGCTGTGGCTCATGTTGACGCCATACAAATAAAAGATAATAAAAGTTAATGATGAGCATGCCGTGTTGTATTGTATTGAGTATCTCTATATACTGATAATGAAGATGCTGCGCTGTATAACAATACTGAGCATCTTCATACACTGATAATGAATACACTGCAATGTAAAATGATGATGTGGAGTATTAATACATTGATAATGAACACGCTGCACTGCATAATGATGAGAGTATCTCTATACACCAAATAAACACTGATTACATGAATATTTTAGCCGAAAAGGGGGGGTGGGGGGAGAGGAGTGTGGTCCCATTTATATCTGTGGGTGAAAAGCAGTGGAGAGGAACGAAGAGCCTGAAGATGCAATTACCTCCGCTCATAATTGATATTAGTAAAAGGTAAGCATATGGTGAGCTCCGGGGAAGACCCTGCCCGGCCCAGAAGGAAGGATGGGCGAGGATAGTATTTTTAGAGGGCTTTCCATGCAGCATGGCATGTGCAGGAGCTCTTCTCCCCTCCGCTCAGGGCCACATTACAGGAACGTTGCCTGAAAAGAAATCAAATAGAGCCCTCCCCCATCGAAAGGTGCAGTGAATAAATGATAAAATCTACACATGGAACGTAAAGGGAATTAATTCCCAAATAAAGAGAGCAAAGATACTCCGCCCTCAACAGATTAACAAAGTAGATCTAGGCCTAGTACAAGAGGCGCACCTAAATAATCTAGAACATGCACAATTAGAAGGAACATGTGTAGAGAAGTGCTGGGCCGCGTGGTATGCCGGGAAGGGGAGACGGGTAACCATACTGCTACGGGAGGGGCTGCAGTACGATGAGGTGGTAGCATGGTTCTGATTGATAACACAGTCGCGGGTTGAAGAATCATTGTAATTAATGTATATGCCACAAATGAGAACTCATCTACATTTTTCACAGACTTAGTGAGTAAGACAATAGGATTTAAACCGATCCAAATTATTCTCGGGGAGACCTGAATATATGGGGAGACCTGAATATATGGGGAGACCTGAATATATGGGGAGACCTGAATAAATGCCATGACTACTTAATAGATAAATCTAGAAATAAAGAATCTAGACGAGGGGTGCGCAATCTTTCTCCCCTGTGCCCCCCCCCTTCTGGCTGTCCCCCCCTGCTCGTGCCCCCCTCCTTACCTTGGCTCCGGCGTTCTGACGTCATGGGATGTTGTTGCCATGGCAACGCGGCGTCACGTGACCCACGTCGGCATTTGACACAGCGTTGCCATGGCGACACGTCAACAGAAGGTGTCTGTGCCAAGGTAAGGGACCTTACAGAGGCCTTCGCCACTACCCCGGCATTTCATTTAAGTGCCCTTGGGAAGTGTGCAGGGCCTGTGTTAGCATCGCGCCCCCCCCCCACCCCCAGAGAGTCTCGCGCCCCCAGCCCCCACATTGCGCGCCCTTGATCTAGACCACAAAAAACAATAGGAAGTGAAACCTTCCAACATATGAACGAATCGCTAGAAATAATAGATAGCTGCAGACACTTTCACCCCATGGAGAGAGAATTCACATTTTACTCCTACCCACACAAAGTCTTTAAGGATAGATTATATCCTAGTGGACAGGAAAATAATCTATATCTATATTTTTTAAACCATTGTATGTCCGTGTCTAGGGGCAATCTGATTGGTCTGTCGGTCTGTCACTCAGCCTCCGGCCAATCAGATTGCTCCCTTGGCCCGCCCCCGCACACCTCTCATTGGTCACACTCACCAGCCACTGACCCCGCTACCCACGGGCATCGCCGCAAGCTCCTCGGTGCCACCGCCTCACCTCTCTCCACTCCCCCTCACAGCAAACCCCAGCCTCCCCGGCGCCTCCAGCAACACTACCCACGAGCAGAGGCGCCTGCTCCTCGGCACCGCCGCCTCACCTGCAGGAGGGACCCCCCACATGCCTTCTGCAGCTCTCTGGGCTCAGCTCTCCGTGCAACTCCCCCCCCTCTCTCCCTCCACATGCCCTCTGTGCTCTCAGTGCAGCTCCCCCCCTCTCTCTCCGTCCACATGCCCTCTGTGCTCTCCGTGCAGCTCTCCCCCTCTCTCCCTCCACATACCCTCCTGTGCTCTCCGTCCGGCTCCCGTCCGATCCCAGCCATCGAAACAAGAGGTAAAGTATTTTAACGTACTGGCAAATTAGGCACATTCTTAGGGCCCGTGGGAGTCGGAGGGGCTGGCGGCCATAGGCGGAGTTTCCGGCCCTGCTTCCCAGGATTCTTTTCAGTTTCAATCAAGCCTTCAGTCTGTGTAACTCAGCAGCTACAATGTACCCTTATATTACTACGGTAACATTACCTATTGTTACAGTTTGCATCTCAAACTGCTGGGAACATTGGCAACAAATTATCACAAAAAGTGTTACAAAACCATACACTGCTGGGGTGGTGGCTAAAGCCTGCTATAGAAATCAAAGGATGCCCAGTATATTAAAACTAATAAAAAATGGCATTAAGAGTTGAATTTAAAAACATATTTTAAGTATTATCTAATTCTAAAGATTTTTTTTATTCATTTTTTTTAAACATGCATGTAGGATATTGCATGGATTGCGCCTATAAGTTAAATGTTGACACAATTCATGTTAAAATCATACAATTGTGATATTTTATGTATATTTTTTTCAACGTTTAAAAATTTTAACAGCAAACAAAAGATTGACAATTATTATCTAATGGGTTTTGGTGATCAGACCTCAAAACTGGTTTTTGTTTGCAATGTAATTATGAACCCTAACCGCCCCCTTACCCCCCACACCCAAAACTCCTGTCAAAAATGTCTTCCCTGCGTGTGGTTTCGGGCTATCTGTAGCATGGTGCAAAAGGTTAGCACGCACCACAGACAGATGTACCCTTCTGTCTGGCAATTTATCAATGCTGTCACCGGGAATAAGAAAACGCAGACACATCGCAGCCTGCAGCAGATGCTGCCTCCGTCCCACCCACTGAACACAGCAAAACACTGTGATGTTCAGGGGTTTGTTTTCCTTCATCCCCCCCACTCTCTTCTGTGCAATTCCTGGTAGCTGACCAAAAACAGCACCTAATTCTCTGCCTCAAACACGTGTAACCGTTACAACTAACATGTTCTTGCTTTTGTTTCTCTGGAGGTAAATTACAAATGTGTTATTTTCTTTTTAGGGTGTGTAAGGAGGCCAGAGTGTGAGCGGCGTCAGGCATAGAGGCCAGAGTGTGAGCGGCGTCAGGCATAGAGGCCGGAGGGTGCTGCGGGGTGGCAGGCGTGGAGGCCGGAGGGTGCTGCGGGGTGGCAGGCGTGGAGGCC
>WSYH01019309.1:0-10245 GCA_036426205.1 Ascaphus truei | reverse complement strand
GTGACACAAAACGTAAATTAAGAAGTGGTAGCATTGATAGAGGGTGCAAAGGGGGAGCGTGAAACGATTGCGTGAAAACATGAGGTGGCTTTCAAATGGAGGTTTGTTTAGTTGGAATCGCGCATCTCTAGATCTGTAGGCTGTGCGGTCGGGTGGCGGAGCACTTAAAAGGGGCGTTGGGGGAAGAAAGATGGGGTTGCATAACCGCGTAACGAAACAAAGAAGCTTAAAAATGTCTAATCAAATCATTACCTAGACAACAAGTGCCAGTTAATCCGCAGCAGTAGAACCATCATAATATCTAACATATTAAGAAACATCTGAAATAATTATCAATACATACATGTTAATAAATGTACAGATATAAAAAACCTTATATTGCATTCTATAATTATGTATTAACCTTAATTTACATTCTATAACAGTATAGTTAACCTTAAAGAGAAAAGCATAAAATCATATACTAATGTGATAGATAACAATATACATAAATACTATATATACTAATGAATCCATTACAAATGAATATAACCCTAATAATAGATATTTGAGTAATAAATAAATCATAAATAAGAAACATGAAAAATCAATAATAATGTATGAAACAAAGCTAATATGGAATTAATCCTATCATATATATTATACCAAAAAGTTTTTAAGATCCCATTCAATATTCATACCGACGGGATGTAACGTATTCAAAGCATGAATCCAAAACATTTCTCTAATGTTTAATTTATTTAACCTGTCTCCCCCTCTAGGATGAACAATACATGCTCCAGAACTGAAAATGAAAATTGTGAAATATCACCCTGGTTACAGTTTGGCAAAGTGCCATAGATACGGATGCAATACAATCTCTTTTCAAGATATGTCTGATGTGTTCTTGAATCCTAGTTCTCACTGATCTGATGGTAAGTCCAACATAGGATTTATTGCACCCCCACCATCGAAGAAGATATACTACATAACATGTGTAGCAATTCATAAGCCTATTCATATGCAGAATACCTTCACAGTCATGATCTTTTTCAAAGCCTGGCATATTTACAGGTTTGAACACCGTCCACAAGGAAAAAAATCCATTTGGGATTATTGAACTAGTTATTTCTTATCCAATTAGCTGAAATAAACTAGGTGACAGATGATTGCCCAATTGTTTTTAGATTTTTATAAATAATCTCGGACCCCCTTGTATCATGGGTGCCAATATCATAGTGTCCAAACTAGCATATTCCATGTTTATGGATAATGTTTCCTTGATAGCCTTCGTTAGCCTATGTATACACTGGATGATAAACAAGGGACAGGCTCTGAACTGTCTATCATGATTAAGACTTCTTCTTATTCTTCTACCTTATAACTTTATAAGTTGTTTCTCTATTCAAAGAATCTGCATATTTAAATGCTTTATTTATATCTATTCTTGATAACCTCTATCCTAACAATTTTTCATCATTTCTTTAGATCGCTTCAAGAATGTCTCATTGTTGGAGCAATCCTTTGTGTAGGCCGAATAAATTGGGCCTTGGGTATACTCTTGATAAGGGCTGGAGGATGACTACTGGTGGCACAGAGAAGGGAGTTTTTATATTGTGGTTTACGGTATATGTCAGTCTGTATTTTTTTATCAATATCAATAGAAAGGGTCATATCCAAATAATCGATGTGATGAATATTTTGTGTATATGTGAAACGTAAATTATAATCATTAATGTTTAAGGTGTCAATAAATGTGTTCAGTGATTGTGAATCCCCATCCCACCACCAAAATCAAATCATCAAGACACGCCGATAAAATATAATGTGACACTGAAATAATTAGAATCGTGATATATGTGACGTGCTTCCCCAATAACCCATACAAAACATTTGCATAAGAAGGTGCGAAAGAAGACCCCATGCAGTGCCCAATTTTTGAAGAAAATAACGTGATTCAAACATAAAATAATTATATATGAGTAAAAACGTGACAGATTCAAACTAAATATGTGCTCAAAGTGACTGATAAGTTGGAGTGACATAAAAAATTGCTCAGTGCTGAATGCCCCTGTTGATGTGTAATGATGGAATACAGGGAGGGTCACACTCCAAAGTGATCCCACCTGGTATCCCATCTTCCACATCTAAAGTCCTTGATGGATCTAATGAGGTCCGAATAAATCCTTAATAAAGAAGGTAACCGGTAAACCAGGGGGCTGAAGGTCATTCATCTGGGAAAGCACATGCTGTGCGTAGGAAATATCCACATTTTCAGCATTGCTGTTGTTTATGGTGCACGTGTGCGGGCGACCAGGAAGTATCTATGTGTGTGGTCCTGGAGCTTCTGCAGTGCTGGGAGAGGACTGAGGCAGAGCGCAGCTAGCTAGAAAAACCTGTCCCTGCCCATAAATTAGACTCCTCCATCTGAGCCCAGGTTTAACAACAGCAAAAGCACAGCAGCAGCAGCAGCTATCCATAAGAGGGGATAACTCTTGAATTATTCCATTGCCTGATTACATCCTGTTTTCGGTAAGCAGTCCCGTACCGACCTCACCCGAGTTTTGGAGAATCGTGCCTGACCTAATATATAGGTTTTTTATGTACTATTGTATGTGTAATAAGTGCTATTTTTATGATATAATATATTGCCATATTAAATGCCAATTGTGAGTAGTTTCCCTGTTTGTTCTCAGCGTTTGTTAAGTGTTGTTTTGTTTATGTATTGTTTTTTACAGTATTATGCTATGATTTTATTTCTTTCTTTGTATTTTACAATGTTTACGCCTATACCACGGAGCATCCAATCGGACGGGCGATTATCCGTGCTGCCTGGTTGTATATTTTATAATATATATTTTTATAATATCTATTTAGAATTTGCTTTGATCATTACACGTGTTGAGCGCCACTGTATAACTTCTTTTCACTTCTATAAGCCTGACTAGGGGTCAGGGTTATATCACACCGGCTTGCCACTCACTGTGGGAATATAGCGCTACCTATTTGTTTTTTCTACTGTGCTTCCCTAATACCCTAAAAGATTTGCATAAGAAGGTGCAAATAATACCCCATTGCACGTGCCCAATTCTTTGAAGAAAATAACGTGATTCAAACATAAAACTAATTATGAGTGAATAAAAACGTGACAGATTCAACTAAAAATGTGCTCAAAGTGGACTGATAAGTTTGGAGTGACATCAAAACATGCCTCAAGTTGCTTGAATGCCCTGTTGATGTTATTATCGGAATACAGGAGGTCACATTCCAAAGTGACCCACCGTATCCCATCTTTCCAATCTAATCCTTGATGATCTAATGAGGTCCGAAGAAAATCCTTATAAAGAGGTACCGGTAAACCAGGGGCTGAAGTTATTCATCCACATACCCGTGATAACCTAGGGAACCTTAATCTGTTAGTCCCGGGTTTAAGAGCAGACGTCCCCAGCTTCAGCCAGTCTTTCGCGTCCTTCCTTCCTAGGGGAACTTGACCCACGAGATTCAGATGAATCTTCTTCTTCTGTACAGTTAATTCAAATTTAAGTGTGGACATTCCCCAGTTCAGCATGGTCCCTCATCGTCCTTCATTTTTCTTCCTCAGCAGTCCCAGCAGACTCCGCACCACCGTCCGCTGGTCTAAGAAGCACTGTCCAGCTTTCATTGATGGGGAGCATTCGTCTTAGCTTGGGAGCACTTTCTATCTCCCCCTTCTCTGGGAAAACATCCCTCTCCCTCTCTGTGTCACTCTAATCATGGGGCTGTCTGTCTGTGTCTGTCCTTAAACACTTCCTTGATCATTCAGACCAGGCTGATTACACCTGCACCTGAGGTAAGCTTATTCAGGGGAAAAAAAATTAACTCTCTGTGACCTGGAAAGCCCCATACCTGCCCTATTCCAGCACCTAGAGACATTATGGTATCACAAGTAGTATGTTAACATGCTTTCTGTATGTGTTCAATATCACCTCTTTCATTGGGGTTGATACTCTGTTGACAGTTAATATTCCTTAGACATATAAATGTTGTTGATTGTGGACGTATTTGTAATACTGTATTAATTGAGGTTTTTATCCCATAGAGAGAACGGCAGCAATAATTCATACACTACACAAATTCGGTGACGTTACCGAATACTCAAGGTGGGGTGCCCCATATTGGCACCCTCATTTACTTCTAGTTGATTTGATATATTAATGTATATATATATTATAATATATATATATATATATATATATATATATAGAACGTGCCTTATTTTATTATACTCCATCTCCCTTTGGACCTGAATAAAACCCCCAAGGCCAAAAAGGGATTACCCTTCATATCATCACCCTTGAGCAACCTGTTCCCATCACCCATCTCATTGCCTGGCCCCCCTCTTGACTAATGGTCAATATCCTATTAGGCAAATGTGGCTAAATGTCCTTTGGGCATCCCAAAAATATAAAGAGACATTAATTAAAAATAATAACATACAATTTCATAAAATACCAACTAATTATGACATACTGTAACTTTTATCTACCGCCTGGATTAAGTGAATGCCAAATGTTTATTATACTTATTGTAATGTTTCACCTGTTGAGTCAATTAAAGGGGCTTTGAGCTCCGACACGTGCTAATTTGTTCTGCTAATATCTCTTAGTGAATAAAAACACTATGAAAAGGTAAAGTTTTTTGTGTAGTACCATTTATTATATTTGTATTGATGGGTGACTATATGGACTATTATTACTTTATCAGAAGCACACACATGTTTTGTTGTCAAAGCAAAATTCCACAGAAATGACTTAAGTCAATATTGAATTAACACTACAGAAAGAGGAATCATCATTCCTTAAGGGGATTCAAAACTATTTATACAAATCCATGAAGCTATTAAAGTGGCATTTTTTATATGTTCTTTGTAAACATGAGTATTTCTTCCATAAAATTTACTTGTATTACATGCACAATATCCAGATTTATCATATCCTCCCTATATCGACAATTTTTCGTTTTCATCATCAACATTTTCTTAACAAATGGAAAAAAGAAGATAAGAATAGTTTTACATAATCGTGTTACATATACTAATATTTATTACAATAATATAATAACTTTTACCTTGTGCAATTATTTTTACACAAGTTGACCATGTGAGAATTAACATGACCGTTAATACATCCATTAATTAATAATGTATCGGAACGTAATGGCTAACTATCGTCTACCAAAGGATCTGTAATATCAATTATTACACACGCCTACTGTTAAAATTCCATTAACTCCCTTGAAGTGTGTTTCTACCAACGGTGTGCATAGCATTAAAGGAAAGGGCCTAATATTACTAAATTACAATACTTGCGTCCCTTGAATACCTTACTGGCTAGTAAAGCCACTGCCAGCATGCTTACTCAAAACTAACCCCATAAGGCAAACATATTGATTTAACCCTAATAACCTACTCTGGGGGGGAATAACCACCCTCTCCTGGCAACTAACCCCATCACAACCTCACATTGCTCCCTCTTGACTATTAGCCAATATCCCTATTAGCCAATGTGGCTAATAATCCTGTTTTACACGCCAATATAAATAAAATACCTGATTTAAAAAAAAAACATACAATTTTGCAAATACAACACGACAAATTTAAAAATACATTAAAGGCTATATCTATTGATTGTCACTGTGGCTAGGTATCTTCTCAATAGGAGCCTACATAGCACCATTGGAAATCAATGTCAACTTGCAATAACAATGGTTACTTACTACCACCCAACCCGGATGAGAGCTGTATTTATCTTCAGGACTGTAGCCCTGAAAAAATAAAAGAAGAACCAATGACAAACCACAACCCATCACCCTAAAAAATCCAATCCAAAATCCAATGGCCAAAAAAAATATTCAAAAATAGGCTGATGGCTATTTATCATCCATGTCTCAGCACTTCTCTTAAGATGACATCAGTAGATTTTGGACCAACCAAAGGGGCTTCCCTTGGTTACGCAATCATCGAAATCAACACAAGGTAAATAATCAAAGAAACAGTGTGGGAATCAATACATAAAATTATATAGAAAAAGAATGAAGAGCATACCACAGGAAGACATTTCAAGCACAGAAGATCAGAGGAGATATTTGAGTACAACTTCAGAATGTTATAGTTTTTTTACGGTTGATTGGCTAATCAACCATGGGTATGTTATGTATTCTCATTTTGGACAGTTTTTTGATGGCCATTAGGATTGATTAGTTATTTTTTTTTAACATGGTTGGCATCGACCCTTTGTGGATTGGTGGTTCCGGGGGTCTAGACTGACCCGACGATGAGGACAAAGGCCTTTATTCCATGACAAAGGGCCTGACATAGTCCACAGATTGTACAACATCAATGGAATTTATAGAAAAAAGCAACCTCCAATGTCTGACGAAGAAGACACATTATTGGGAGGTTGTCGAAAACGCTTGGATGTATTTCTGGGCACCGAGCATGACAGAAAACCTATAGCAGTGGACTTCAATGTGGTGTGCATCAGCGAGCGAGCGGATCGTGGTGTTTTCCAGTACAAGCAATTCATTATTGTGAGCACACATAAACTTGTAATCCCCACGAACGCACAGCAGACGAATTGACAACAACAACCCCAAAGGGCTAGGCGGTCGATACGGCGGCAAAGACGCATTAAACCAGTGCTCAGACCTATCACCAAGTCTGGTGAGATAGGAGTTCCAGTTGTTAACCGAGGGGGGGCGGATGCAATCACAAGAGTCTAATGGCTAGCATCTCAGATCTGGGTTTAGTGCTTAGCCTCACCCAGTTAAATTATTTTTTTGATGTATGTATATAATTTGTCCCTTTTAATACGTCCCATTTTTAAAAGCCTGTGTATAAGTTGCTCTCACATTTAAAGGGGATCTTTGGTTATCCACAACCTGGGTATGACTGCCATTGCAGGCTTTCTGCATGTTTAATTATCTTTTTTCTTCTGTTCCTGATTCACTGTTTCAACATACATTCCCGAGTCTAACGATATCTACAATCACTTGCCTCATGCTCCAATGGAGGTTGCTTTTATTCTACAATCCAAGTCCTGGATAGGAAATACCAAGAACAATCTCTTAGCAGCTCCAGGCACTAGCCATTTGTGACTGTATATCTAACGTGTTAGGTTATCGGTTTTGTACATAATTGTTGTGGTTTAGAAAGCGTATGGTTTACACACACTAGTATTGTTTCACCGGAACACAATCGTGGATTTATTGGTTAGACATTTATTTTTAAATTATGTATAGTATGTATTTTTTTATTGTTCTTGTTTATAACATATTATGTTTTCTAATTGTCTTTTGATTAGGCAAAAGGCCTATTAGCCACTTTGAGCTAAATAAGTGGACAATTGAGCCATAGGTCCCAGGAGGTGGAGAGAGCTTTTTTAGGGGGGGGGGGCTTAGAGTTAGGTAATGGAGAACTTGCCCTAGGGAGGGATGGTGTATTTGTGCCCAAAGGAGTGATGTATAAATGATACCCGGTTGTGTTGCCATTAGGGTGTTAGTTACATTACAATGACAATCCTTTTCGCTATCAATATGCTATCAAAATGGGTAAGGTAAGAGTTAAGCAAACACTAACTAAATAAAAACTCTCTTCAGCGCTTGATCCAACAGTGTGATATGTGAACATCCGTGATAATTCTAACACAATAAATAATGTGACGAAAAAGGAATAAGCTTCCAAGGGGAACTACATGAAAACCGATTTCCCCACCTGTTAGACAAAATAAAAAACCTACAAAATAAATGTCCCCGAGCGCTATGATAAGGTGTCCAAGATACCCATAGTACCAAAGACAGTCTTGTTTAAGAGACAGTCCAGATAGGTAGATGGAGTCAACCAGAGTGTTCCGATGGGTAAGGGTGTCCCTTATGGAAGACCCTCCAAAATGTTTCTGGAATAACTGTACACAAAAAGACACCAACCGATTGCGCATTATAAGGGCAAGGACCCCGATCTACGACATCAAAAACATTACTTACAAGATAATATCTTGCTCCGTGCAGGGAGAGAATCTGTGTTGTGTGCCACTCTTCATCCGGTTTCTGGGACCTCACTGTGGTCTGACAGATGGTTCCCCCTTATGATGTTGTTGGACGCACGGACACACGCTAACATCGATAGACCCAATGTAAGGTAAAAGGACACAGCTGGTGTAATATGTAACTACACTTTAATAAATTTAAAAAACAACAAACTACCCACACTGTACAATAAGTATGACAGATGACGATACCACTCACAAATGCCGTCCGCAACCTGCTTCCACCCGATAGGCGGAGATCGACTGGGCTATCAAGAGCACCCGCGTCTTGCCCAAAGATGATGTCAGCAGGGGGTCGTGCTTCGAGCAGATCGGAGTGGCCCAGTAGGACAGAACTGTGGTCTCATTTGCACCATTGCCTGGACTCAGATTAGTAGCTATAGTCCCAGTAGGGGCCCCCTAATCGAGGTCTCATCCACAACCATTCACATATCCGGCCGATCCCATGCCCCCCACCTTCTGTCTGGTTGCCCACCAGGTTGTGTGGGTGCCCCCCATGTTCCTGTGAGTGCTCCCCCCCCTCCGTAGAAGTGTCGATATTTGTTGCAATTCCCAGAGCATGCAATAGTGCGTGTTGTAATGCTCAAAGGTTTCAATGCAAATCTTGAAACCCGACCAGAAATAGGTTGCTCTAGGTGCCAGCACCCCCCCCATCCCTTCCCCCCTCTATTTCCCCCCATCCCTTTCCCCCCATCCCTTCACCCCCCCCACCCTCACCCCCCCCACCCTTCACCCACCCAACCTTCACACCAACCCCACCTTCCCCCCCCACCTTCACCCCCCTCCCATCCCTCACCACTCCCCCTCCCTCACCCCCATCCCTCACCCCCTCACCCCCATCCTCCCACCTCCCTCCCATCCCTCCCCCCATCCCTCCCCCCTCTCCCATCCCTCCCCCCCCCTCCCCCCATCCCTTCCCCCCCTCCCCCCATCCCTTCCTCCCTCCCCCCCCAGCCCTTACCTCCCCCTCCCCCCCATGCCCATTACCCCCTCCCCGACCCCATGCCTTTTAACCTACCCCCTCTCCCCGCCACCCTACCCCCTCCCCCCCTCTATTTCCCCTCCCACCTCCTCTGCAGGCACCCCCACCCAAAGAGAGAGTCTGCCTTTCACAGTGAAATCAAAAAGGTTTTAAAAATGTGCCTCATATCCTGAAGATACTAAGCAACTACAATAATTATAGGACAAGTTGTCCAAAGGCCTGACGTGTAGACAGAAAAGATTAAAGTCTGGAATGTAGCCCGCAGACTTGAAGGAGGTTAAGGATTGTTTATTCTATGTGGTATAATCTGTGATACAGTCTCGATGCCGCTCCGGCTTCCAATGCTCTAAGCCTTTTTATCCCCCTCCCTCTCCCCACTAGCACCTACCCCCCCTCCCCACCTCATCGTCCACCCCCCTAGCACATCCAAACATCACCCTACACCCAACGATGTAAACAAGATACAAAAATGACACAAAAAGTAATTAAAAACAAAGAAGCTTAAAAATGTCTAATCAATCAATGAAACGCCGATAAAATATAATGTGACTACGAAATAAATTAGAATCGTGATATATGTGACGTGCTTCCCAATAACCCATAAAAAGATTTGCATAAGAAGGTGCAAAAGAAGACCCCATTGCAGTGCCCAATTTTTGAAGAAAATAACGTGATTCAAACATAAAATAATTATGAGTGAGTAAAAACGTGACAGATTCAACTAAATATGTGCTCAAAGTGACTGATAAGTTGGAGTGACATAAAAAATGCTCAAGTGCTTGAATGCCCTGTTGATGTGTAATGATGGAATACAGGGAGGTCACATCCAAAGTGACCCACCTGTATCCCATCTTCCAATCTAAATCCTTGATGGATCTAATGAGGTCCGAAGAATCCTTAATAAAAGAAGGTAACCGGTAAACCAGGGGCTGAAGGTATTCATCATGGGAAAGCACATGCTGGCGTAGGAATATCCAACATTTCAGCATTGCTGTGTTTGGTGCACGTGGTGCGGGCAGACCAGGAAGTATCTATGTGTGTGGTCCTGGAGCTTCTGCAGTGCTGGGAGAGGACTGAGGCAGACGCAGCTAGCTGGAAAAACCTGTCCCTGCCCATAATAGACTCCTCATCTGAGCCCAGGTGTTAACAACAGCAGCAGCAGCAGCAGCAGCAGCTATCCATAAGAGGGGATACTCTTTGAAT